>JAUIMM010001612.1:0-281769 GCA_031769625.1 Taudactylus pleione
GTACAGAGCCCATCTGACATGTACCTGTGCCCGGGTTATAGAGGAATATAATATATAGTATAATATACACAGTACAGAGCCCATCTGACATGTACCTGTGCCTGGGTTATAGAGGAATATAATATATAGTATATATACACAGTACAGAGCCCATCTGCTCATGTACATGTGCCTGGGTTATAGAGGAATATAATATATAGTATATATACACAGTGCAGAGCCCATCTGACATGTGCCTGGGTTATAGAGGAATATAATATATAGTATATATACACAGTACAGAGCCCATCTGACATGTACCTGTGCCTGGGTTATAGAGGAATATAATATATAGTATATATACAGTGATACACACAGTACAGAGCCCATCTGACATATACCTGTGCCTGGGTTATAGAGGAAGTTAATATATAGTATATACACAGTACAGAGCCCATCGGACATGTACCTGTGCCTGGGTTATAGAGGAAGATAATATATAGTATATACACAGTACAGAGCCCATCTGACATGTACCTGTGCCTGGGTTATAGAGGAATATAATATATAGTATATACACAGTACAGAGCCCATCTGACATGTGCCTGGGTTATAGAGGAATATAATATATAGTATATACACAGTACAGAGCCCATCTGACATGTACCTGTGCCTGGGTTAAAGAGGAATATAATATATAGTATATACACACAGTACAGAGCCCATCTGACATGTACCTGTGCCTGGGTTATAGAGGAATATTATATATAGTATATATACACAGTACAGAGCCCATCTGACATGTACCTATGCCTGGGTTATAGAGGAATATAATATATAGTATATACACAGTACAGAGCCCATCTAACATGTACCTGTGCCTGGGTTATAGAGGAATATAATATATAGTATATACAGTATAGAGCCCATCTGACATGTACCTGTGCCTGGGTTATAGAGGAATATAATATATAGTATATACAGTACAGAGCCCATCTGACATGTACCTGTGCCTGGGTTATAGAGGAATATAATATTTAGCATATATACACAGTACAGACCCCATCTGACATGTACCTCTGCCTGGGTTATAGAGGAATATAATATATAGAATATACACTCAGTACAGAGCCCATCTGACATGTACCTGTGCCTGGGTTACAGAGGAATATAATATATAGTATATAATACAGTTATACACACAGTACAGAGCCCATCTGACATATACCTGTGCCTGGGTTATAGAGGAAGATAATATATAGTATATACACAGTACAGAGCCCATCAGACATGTACCTGTGCCTGGGTTATAGAGGAAGATAATATATAGTATATACACAGTACAGAGCCCATCTGACATGTACCTATGCCTGGGTTATAGAGGAATATAATATATGGTATATACAGTACAGAGCCCATCTGACATGTACCTATGCCTGGGTTACAGAGGAATATAATATATAGTATATATTACACAGTACAGAGCCCATCTGACATGTACCTGTGCCTGGGTTATAGGAATATAATATATAGTATATACACAGTACAGAAGCCCATCTAACATGTACCTGTGCCTGGGTTATAGAGGAATATAATATATAGTATATACAGTACAGAGCCCATCTGACATGTACCTGTGCCTGGGTTATAGAGGAATATAATATATAGTATATACACAATACAGAGCCCATCTGACATGTACCTGTGCCTGGGTTATAGAGGAATATAATATATAGTATATACAGTACAGAGCCCATCTGACATGTACCTGTGCCTGGGGTTATAGAAGAATATAATATATAGTATATACAGTACAGAGCCCATCTGACATGTACCTGTGCCTGGGTTATAGACGAATATAATATATAGTATATATACAAAGTACAGAGCCCATCTGACATGTACCTGTGTCTGGGTTATAGAGGAATATAATAGATGGGCTCTGTACTGTGTATATATACTATATGACATGTACCTGGGTTACAGAGGAATATAATATATAGTATATACAGTACAGAGTCCATCTGACATGTACCTATGCCTGGGTTATAGAGGAATATAATATATAGTATATACAGTACAGAGCCCATCTGACATTTACCTGTGCCTGGGTTACAGAGGAATATAATATATAGTATATATACACAGTACAGAGCCCATCTGACATATACCTGGGTTACAAAGGAATATAATATATAGTATATACAGTACAGAGCCCATCTGACATGTACCTGTGCCTGGGTTATAGAGGAATATAATATATAGTATATACAGTACAGAGCCTATCTGACATTTACCTGTGCCTGGGTTACAGAGGAATATAATATATAGTATATATACACAGTACAGAGCCCATCTGACATGTACCTGTGCCTGGGTTATAGAGGAATATAATATATAGTATATACACACAGTACAGAGCCCATGTGACATGTACCTGTGCCTGGGTTATAGAGGAATATAATATATAGTATATATACACAGTACAGAGCCCATCTGACATGTACCTGTGCCCGGGTTATAGAGGAATATAATATATAGTATATACACAGTACCGAGCCCATCTGACATGTACCTGTGCCTGGGTTATAGAGGAATATAATATATAGTATATATACACAGTACAGAGCCCATCTGACATGTACCTGTGCCTGGGTTATAGAGGAATATAATATATAGTATATACACAGTACAGAGCCCATCTGACATGTACCTGTGCCTGGGTTATAGAGGAATATAATATATAGTATATACACAGTACAGAGCCCATCTGACATGTACCTGTGCCTGGGTTACAGTGGAATATAATATATAGTATATATACACAGTACAGAGCCCATCTGACATGTACCTGTGCCTGGGTTATAGAGGAATATAATATATAGTATATACACAGTACAGAGCCCATCTGACATGTGCCTGGGTTATAGATGAATATAATATAAAGTATATTTACACAGTACAGAGCCCATCTGACATGTACCTGTGCCTGGGTTATAGAGGAATATTATATATAGTATATATACAGTACAGAGCCCATCTAACATGTACCTGTGCCTGGGTTATAGAGGAATATAATATATAGTATATACACACAGTACAGAGCCCATCTGACATGTACCTGTGCCTGGGTTATAGAGGAATATTATATATAGTATATATACACAGTACAGAGCCCATCTGATATGTACCTATGCCTGGGTTATAGAGGAATATAATATATAGTGTATACACAGTATAGAGACCATCTGACATGTACCTGTGCCTGGGTTATAGAGGAATATAATATATAATATATATACACAGTACAGACCCCATCTGACATGTACCTGTGCCTGGGTTATAGAGGAATATAATATATAGTATATATACACAGTACAGAGCCCAGCTGACATGTACCTGTGCCTAGGTTACAGAGGAATATAATATATAGTATATACACACAGTACAGAGCCCATGTGACATGTACCTGTGCCTGGGTTATAGAGGAATATAATATATAGTATATATACACAGTACAGAGCCCATCTGACATGTACCTGTGCCCGGGTTATAGAGGAATATAATATATAGTATATACACAGTACAGAGCCCATCTGACATGTACCTGTGCCTGGGTTATAGAGGAATATAATATATAGTATATATACACAGTACAGAGCCCATCTGACATGTACCTGTGCCTGGGTTATAGAGGAATATAATATATAGTATATACACAGTACAGAGCCCATCTGACATGTACCTGTGCCTGGGTTATAGAGGAATATAATATATAGTATATACACAGTACAGAGCCCATCTGACATGTACCTGTGCCTGGGTTACAGAGGAATATAATATATAGTATATATACACAGTACAGAGCCCATCTGACATGTACCTGTGCCTGGGTTATAGAGGAATATAATATATAGTATATACACAGTACAGAGCCCATCTGACATGTGCCTGGGTTATAGATGAATATAATATAAAGTATTTTTACACAGTACAGAGCCCATCTGACATGTACCTGTGCCTGGGTTATAGAGGAATATTATATATAGTATATATACAGTACAGAGCCCATCTAACATGTACCTGTGCCTGGGTTATAGAGGAATATAATATATAGTATATACACACAGTACAGAGCCCATCTGACATGTACCTGTGCCTGGGTTATAGAGGAATATTATATATAGTATATATACACAGTACAGAGCCCATCTGACATGTACCTAGGCCTGGGTTATAGAGGAATATAATATATAGTGTATACACAGTACAGAGCCCATCTAACATGTACCTGTGCCTGGGTTATAGAGGAATATAATATATAGTATATACAGTACAGAGCCCATCTGACATGTACCTGTGCCTGGGTTATAGAGAAATATAATATATAGTATATACAGTACAGAGCCCATCTGACATGTACCTGTGCCTGGGTTATAGAGGAATATAATATATAGCATATATTCACAGTACAGACCCCATCTGACATGTACCTGTGCCTGGGTTATAGAGGAATATAATATATAGTATATACAGTACAGAGACCATCTGACATGTACCTGTGCCTGGGTTATAGAGGAATATAATATTTAGTATATACACACAGTACAGAGCCCATCTGACATGTACCTGTGCCTGGGTTATAGAGGAATATAATATATAGTATATACACACAGTACAGAGCCCATCTGATATGTACCTGTGCCTGGGTTATAGAGGAATATAATATATAGTATTTACACAGTACAGAGCCCATCTGACATGTACCTGTGCCTAGGTTATAGAGGAATATAATATATAGTATATATACAGTTATACACACAGTACAGAGCCCATCTGACATGTACCTGTGCCTGGGTTTTAGAGGAAGATAATATTTAGTATATACACAGTACAGAGCCCATCTGACATGTACCTGTGCCTGGGTTATAGAGGAATATAATATATAGTATATATATACACAGTACAGAGCCCATCTGGCATGTACCTGTGCCTGGGTTATAGAGGAATATAATATATAGTATATACAGTACAGAGCCCATCTGACATGTACCTGTGGCTGGGTTATAGAGGAATATAATATATAGTATATACAGTACAGAGCCCATCTGACATGTACCTGTGCCCGGGTTATAGAGGAATATAATATATAGTATATATACACAGTACAGAGCCCATCTGACATGTACCTGTGCCTGGGTTATAGAGGAATATAATATATAGTATATACAGTACAGAGCCCATCTGACAGGTACCTGTGCCTGGGTTACAGAGGAATATAATATATAGTATATACACACAGTACAGAGCCCATCTGACAAGTACCTGTGCCTGGGTTACAGAGGAATATAATATATAGTATATATACACAGTACAGAGCCCATCTGACATGTACCTGTGCCTGGGTTATAGAGGAATATAATATATAGTATATACAGTACAGAGCCCATCTGACATGTACCTGTGCCCGGGTTATAGAGGAATATAATATATAGTATATACACACAGTACAGAGCCCATCTGACATGTACCTGTGCCTGGGTTACAGAGGAATATAATATATAGTATATATACACAGTACAGAGCCCATCTGACATGTACCTGTGCCCGGGTTATAGAGGAATATAATATATAGTATATATACACAGTACAGAGCCCATCTGACATGTACCTGTGCCTGGGTTATAGAGGAATATAATATATAGTAGATATACACAGTACAGAGCCTGCCTGGGTTATAGAGGAATATAATATATAGTATATATACACAGTGCAGAGCCCATCTGACATGTGCCTGGGTTATAGAGGAATATAATATATACTATATACACACAGTACAGAGCCCATCTGACATGTACCTGTGCCTGGGCTATAGAGGAATTTAATATATAGTATATACACACAGTACAGAGCCCATCTGACATATACCTGTGCCTGGGTTATAGAGGAAGTTAATATATAGTATATACACAGTACAGAGCCCATCAGACATGTACCTGTGCCTGGGTTATAGAGGAAGATAATATATAGTATATACACAGTACAGAGCCCATCTGACATGTACCTGTGCCTGGGTTATAGAGGAATATAATATATAGTATTTACACACAGTACAGAGCCCATCTGACATGTACCTGTGCCTAGGTTATAGAGGAATATAATATATAGTATATATACAGTTATACACACAGTACAGAGCCCATCTGACATGTACCTGTGCCTGGGTTATAGAGGAAGATAATATTTAGTATATACACAGTACAGAGCCCATCTGACATGTACCTGTGCCTGGGTTATAGAGGAATATAATATATAGTATATATACACACAGTACAGAGCCCATCTGGCATGTACCTGTGCCTGGGTTATAGAGGAATATAATATATAGTATATACAGTACAGAGCCCATCTGACATGTACCTGTGCCTGGGTTATAGAGGAATATAATATATAGTATATACACAGTACAGAGCCCATCTGACATGTACCTGTGGCTGGGTTATAGAGGAATATAATATATAGTATATACAGTACAGAGCCCATCTGACAGGTACCTGTGCCTGGGTTACAGAGGAATATAATATATAGTATATACACACAGTACAGAGCCCATCTGACATGTACCTGTGCCTGGGTTACAGAGGAATATAATATATAGTATATATACACAGTACAGAGCCCATCTGACATGTACCTGTGCCTGGGTTATAGAGGAATATAATATATAGTATATACAGTACAGAGCCCATCTGACATGTACCTGTGCCCGGGTTATAAAGGAATATAATATATAGTATATACACACAGTATAGAGCCCATCTGACATGTACCTGTGCCTGGGTTATAGAAGAATATAATATATAGTATATACAGTACAGATCCCATCTGACATGTACCTGTGCCTGGGTTATAGATGAATATAATATATAGTATATATACACAGTACAGAGCCCATCTGACATGTACCTGTGCCTGGGTTATAGAGGAATATAATATATAGTATATACACAGTACAGAGCCCATCTGACATGTACCTGTACCTGGGTTATAGAGGAATATAATATATAGTATATACAGACAGTACAGAGCCCATCTGACATGTACCTGTGCCCGGGTTATAGAGGAATATAATATATAGTATATATACACAGTACAGAGCCCATCTGACATGTACCTGTGCCTGGGTTATAGAGGAATATAATATATAGTATATATACACAGTACAGAGCCCATCTGACATGTACATGTGCCTGGGTTATAGAGGAATATAATATATAGTATATATACACAGTGCAGAGCCCATCTGACATGTGCCTGGGTTATAGAGGAATATAATATATAGTATATATACACAGTACAGAGCCCATCTGACATGTACCTGTGCCTGGGTTATAGAGGAATATAATATATAGTATATATACAGTTATACACACAGTACAGAGCCCATCTGACATATACCTGTGCCTGGGTTATAGAGGAAGTTAATATATAGTATATACACAGTACAGAGCCCATCGGACATGTACCTGTGCCTGGGTTATAGAGGAAGATAATATATAGTATATACACAGTACAGAGCCCATCTGACATGTACCTGTGCCTGGGTTATAGAGGAATATAATATATAGTATATACACAGTACAGAGCCCATCTGACATGTGCCTGGGTTATAGAGGAATATAATATATAGTATATACACAGTACAGAGCCCATCTGACATGTACCTGTGCCTGGGTTAAAGAGGAATATAATATATAGTATATACACACAGTACAGAGCCCATCTGACATGTACCTGTGCCTGGGTTATAGAGGAATATTATATATAGTATATATACACAGTACAGAGCCCATCTGACATGTACCTATGCCTGGGTTATAGAGGAATATAATATATAGTATATACACAGTACAGAGCCCATCTAACATGTACCTGTGCCTGGGTTATAGAGGAATATAATATATAGTATATACAGTATAGAGCCCATCTGACATGTACCTGTGCCTGGGTTATAGAGGAATATAATATATAGTATATACAGTACAGAGCCCATCTGACATGTACCTGTGCCTGGGTTATAGAGGAATATAATATTTAGCATATATACACAGTACAGACCCCATCTGACATGTACCTCTGCCTGGGTTATAGAGGAATATAATATATAGAATATACACTCAGTACAGAGCCCATCTGACATGTACCTGTGCCTGGGTTACAGAGGAATATAATATATAGTATATATACAGTTATACACACAGTACAGAGCCCATCTGACATATACCTGTGCCTGGGTTATAGAGGAAGATAATATATAGTATATACACAGTACAGAGCCCATCAGACATGTACCTGTGCCTGGGTTATAGAGGAAGATAATATATAGTATATACACAGTACAGAGCCCATCTGACATGTACCTATGCCTGGGTTATAGAGGAATATAATATATGGTATATACAGTACAGAGCCCATCTGACATGTACCTATGCCTGGGTTACAGAGGAATATAATATATAGTATATATACACAGTACAGAGCCCATCTGACATGTACCTGTGCCTGGGTTATAGAGGAATATAATATATAGTATATACACAGTACAGAGCCCATCTAACATGTACCTGTGCCTGGGTTATAGAGGAATATAATATATAGTATATACAGTACAGAGCCCATCTGACATGTACCTGTGCCTGGGTTATAGAGGAATATAATATATAGTATATACACAATACAGAGCCCATCTGACATGTACCTGTGCCTGGGTTATAGAGGAATATAATATATAGTATATACAGTACAGAGCCCATCTGACATGTACCTGTGCCTGGGTTATAGAAGAATATAATATATAGTATATACAGTACAGAGCCCATCTGACATGTACCTGTGCCTGGGTTATAGACGAATATAATATATAGTATATATACAAAGTACAGAGCCCATCTGACATGTACCTGTGTCTGGGTTATAGAGGAATATAATAGATGGGCTCTGTACTGTGTATATATACTATATGACATGTACCTGGGTTACAGAGGAATATAATATATAGTATATACAGTACAGAGTCCATCTGACATGTACATATGCCTGGGTTATAGAGAGGAATATAATAGATGGGCTCTGTACTGTGTATATATACTATATGACATGTACCTGGGTTACAGAGGAATATAATATATAGTATATACAGTACAGAGTCCATCTGACATGTACATATGCCTGGGTTATAGAGGAATATAATATATAGTATATACAGTACAGAGCCCATCTGACATTTACCTGTGCCTGGGTTACAGAGGAATATAATATATAGTATATATACACAGTACAGAGCCCATCTGACATATACCTGGGTTACAAAGGAATATAATATATAGTATATACAGTACAGAGCCCATCTGACATGTACCTGTGCCTGGGTTATAGAGGAATATAATATATAGTATATACAGTACAGAGCCTATCTGACATTTACCTGTGCCTGGGTTACAGAGGAATATAATATATAGTATATATACACAGTACAGAGCCCATCTGACATGTACCTGTGCCTGGGTTATAGAGGAATATAATATATAGTATATACACACAGTACAGAGCCCATGTGACATGTACCTGTGCCTGGGTTATAGAGGAATATAATATATAGTATATATACACAGTACAGAGCCCATCTGACATGTACCTGTGCCCGGGTTATAGAGGAATATAATATATAGTATATACACAGTACCGAGCCCATCTGACATGTACCTGTGCCTGGGATATAGAGGAATATAATATATAGTATATATACACAGTACAGAGCCCATCTGACATGTACCTGTGCCTGGGTTATAGAGGAATATAATATATAGTATATACACAGTACAGAGCCCATCTGACATGTACCTGTGCCTGGGTTATAGAGGAATATAATATATAGTATATACACAGTACAGAGCCCATCTGACATGTACCTGTGCCTGGGTTACAGTGGAATATAATATATAGTATATATACACAGTACAGAGCCCATCTGACATGTACCTGTGCCTGGGTTATAGAGGAATATTATATATAGTATATATACAGTACAGAGCCCATCTAACATGTACCTGTGCCTGGGTTATAGAGGAATATAATATATAGTATATACACACAGTACAGAGCCCATCTGACATGTACCTGTGCCTGGGTTATAGAGGAATATTATATATAGTATATATACACAGTACAGAGCCCATCTGATATGTACCTATGCCTGGGTTATAGAGGAATATAATATATAGTGTATACACAGTATAGAGACCATCTGACATGTACCTGTGCCTGGGTTATAGAGGAATATAATATATAATATATATACACAGTACAGACCCCATCTGACATGTACCTGTGCCTGGGTTATAGAGGAATATAATATATAGTATATATACACAGTACAGAGCCCAGCTGACATGTACCTGTGCCTAGGTTACAGAGGAATATAATATATAGTATATACACACAGTACAGAGCCCATGTGACATGTACCTGTGCCTGGGTTATAGAGGAATATAATATATAGTATATATACACAGTACAGAGCCCATCTGACATGTACCTGTGCCCGGGTTATAGAGGAATATAATATATAGTATATACACAGTACAGAGCCCATCTGACATGTACCTGTGCCTGGGTTATAGAGGAATATAATATATAGTATATATACACAGTACAGAGCCCATCTGACATGTACCTGTGCCTGGGTTATAGAGGAATATAATATATAGTATATACACAGTACAGAGCCCATCTGACATGTACCTGTGCCTGGGTTATAGAGGAATATAATATATAGTATATACACAGTACAGAGCCCATCTGACATGTACCTGTGCCTGGGTTACAGAGGAATATAATATATAGTATATATACACAGTACAGAGCCCATCTGACATGTACCTGTGCCTGGGTTATAGAGGAATATAATATATAGTATATACACAGTACAGAGCCCATCTGACATGTGCCTGGGTTATAGATGAATATAATATAAAGTATTTTTACACAGTACAGAGCCCATCTGACATGTACCTGTGCCTGGGTTATAGAGGAATATTATATATAGTATATATACAGTACAGAGCCCATCTAACATGTACCTGTGCCTGGGTTATAGAGGAATATAATATATAGTATATACACACAGTACAGAGCCCATCTGACATGTACCTGTGCCTGGGTTATAGAGGAATATTATATATAGTATATATACACAGTACAGAGCCCATCTGACATGTACCTAGGCCTGGGTTATAGAGGAATATAATATATAGTGTATACACAGTACAGAGCCCATCTAACATGTACCTGTGCCTGGGTTATAGAGGAATATAATATATAGTATATACAGTACAGAGCCCATCTGACATGTACCTGTGCCTGGGTTATAGAGAAATATAATATATAGTATATACAGTACAGAGCCCATCTGACATGTACCTGTGCCTGGGTTATAGAGGAATATAATATATAGCATATATTCACAGTACAGACCCCATCTGACATGTACCTGTGCCTGGGTTATAGAGGAATATAATATATAGTATATACAGTACAGAGACCATCTGACATGTACCTGTGCCTGGGTTATAGAGGAATATAATATTTAGTATATACACACAGTACAGAGCCCATCTGACATGTACCTGTGCCTGGGTTATAGAGGAATATAATATATAGTATATACACACAGTACAGAGCCCATCTGATATGTACCTGTGCCTGGGTTATAGAGGAATATAATATATAGTATTTACACAGTACAGAGCCCATCTGACATGTACCTGTGCCTAGGTTATAGAGGAATATAATATATAGTATATATACAGTTATACACACAGTACAGAGCCCATCTGACATGTACCTGTGCCTGGGTTTTAGAGGAAGATAATATTTAGTATATACACAGTACAGAGCCCATCTGACATGTACCTGTGCCTGGGTTATAGAGGAATATAATATATAGTATATATACACACAGTACAGAGCCCATCTGGCATGTACCTGTGCCTGGGTTATAGAGGAATATAATATATAGTATATACAGTACAGAGCCCATCTGACATGTACCTGTGGCTGGGTTATAGAGGAATATAATATATAGTATATACAGTACAGAGCCCATCTGACATGTACCTGTGCCCGGGTTATAGAGGAATATAATATATAGTATATATACACAGTACAGAGCCCATCTGACATGTACCTGTGCCTGGGTTATAGAGGAATATAATATATAGTATATACAGTACAGAGCCCATCTGACAGGTACCTGTGCCTGGGTTACAGAGGAATATAATATATAGTATATACACACAGTACAGAGCCCATCTGACAAGTACCTGTGCCTGGGTTACAGAGGAATATAATATATAGTATATATACACAGTACAGAGCCCATCTGACATGTACCTGTGCCCGGGTTATAGAGGAATATAATATATAGTATATATACACAGTACAGAGCCCATCTGACATGTACCTGTGCCTGGGTTATAGAGGAATATAATATATAGTAGATATACACAGTACAGAGCCCATCTGACATGTACATGTGCCTGGGTTATAGAGGAATATAATATATAGTATATATACACAGTGCAGAGCCCATCTGACATGTGCCTGGGTTATAGAGGAATATAATATATACTATATACACACAGTACAGAGCCCATCTGACATGTACCTGTGCCTGGGCTATAGAGGAATTTAATATATAGTATATACACACAGTACAGAGCCCATCTGACATATACCTGTGCCTGGGTTATAGAGGAAGTTAATATATAGTATATACACAGTACAGAGCCCATCAGACATGTACCTGTGCCTGGGTTATAGAGGAAGATAATATATAGTATATACACAGTACAGAGCCCATCTGACATGTACCTGTGCCTGGGTTATAGAGGAATATAATATATAGTATATACACAGTACAGAGCCCATCTGACATGTACCTGTGCCTGGGTTATAGAGGAATATAATATATAGTATATACAGTACAGAGCCCATCTGACATGTACCTGTGCCTGCGTTACAGAGGAATATAATATATAGTATATATACACAGTACAGAGCCCATCTGACATGTACCTGTGCCTGGGTTATAGAGGAATATAATATATAGTATATACACAGTACAGAGCCCATCTGACATGTGCCTGGGTTATAGAGGAATATAATATATAGTATATATACACAGTACAGAGCCCATCTGACATGTACCTGTGCCTCGGTTATAGAGGAATATTATATATAGTATATACACAGTACAGAGCCCATCTGACATGTACCTGTGCCTGGGTTAAAGAGGAATATAATATATAGTATATACACACAGTACAGAGCCCATCTGACATGTACCTGTGCCTGGGTTATAGAGGAATATTATATATAGTATATATACACAGTACAGAGCCCATCTGACATGTACCTATGCCTGGGTTATAGAGGAATATAATATATAGTATATACACAGTACAGAGCCCATCTAACATGTACCTGTGCCTGGGTTATAGAGGAATATAATATATAGTATATACAGTACAGAGCCCATCTGACATGTACCTGTGCCTGGGTTAGAGAGGAATATAATATATAGTATATACAGTACAGAGCCCATCTGACATGTACCTGTGCCTGGGTTATAGAGGAATATAATATATGGTATATACAGTACAGAGCCCATCTGACATGTACCTATGCCTGGGTTACAGAGGAATATCATATATAGAATATATACACAGTACAGAGCCCATCTGACATGTACCTGTGCCTGGGTTACAGAGGAATATAATATATAGTATATATACACAGTACAGAGCCCATCTGACATGTACCTGTGCCTGGGTTATAGAGGAATATAATATATAGTATATATACACAGTACAGAGCCCATCTGACATGTACCTGTGCCTGGGTTATAGAGGAATATAATATATAGTATATACAGTACAGAGCCCATCTGACATGTACCTGTGCCCGGGTTATAGAGGAATATAATATATAGTATATACACATAGTACAGAGCCCATCTGACATGTACCTGTGCCTGGGTTATAGAGGAATATAATATATAGTATATACACAGTACAGAGCCCATCTAACATGTACCTGTGCCTGGGTTATAGAGGAATATAATATATAGTATATACAGTACAGAGCCCATCTGACATGTACCTGTGCCTGGGTTATAGAGGAATATAATATATAGTATATACACAATACAGAGCCCATCTGACATGTACCTGTGCCTGGGTTATAGAGGAATATAATATATAGTATATACAGTACAGAGCCCATCTGACATGTACCTGTGCCTGGGTTATAGAAGAATATAATATATAGTATATACAGTACAGAGCCCATCTGACATGTACCTGTGCCTGGGTTATAGACGAATATAATATATAGTATATATACAAAGTACAGAGCCCATCTGACATGTACCTGTGTCTGGGTTATAGAGGAATATAATATATAGTATATATACACAGTACAGAGCCCATCTGACATGTACCTGGGTTACAGAGGAATATAATATATAGTATATACAGTACAGAGCCCATCTGACATGTACCTATGCCTGGGTTACAGAGGAATATAATATATAGTATATACAGTACAGAGACCATCTGACATTTACCTGTGCCTGGGTTACAGAGGAATATATTATATAGTATATATACACAGTACAGAGCCCATCTGACATGTACCTGGGTTACAAAGGAAGTTAATATATAGTATATACACAGTACAGAGCCCATCTGACATGTACCTGTGCCTGGGTTATAGAGGAAGATAATATATAGTATATACACAGTACAGAGCCCATCTGACATGTACCTATGCCTGGGTTATAGAGGAATATAATATATAGTGTATACACAGTACAGAGACCATCTGACATGTACCTGTGCCTGGGTTATAGAGGAATATAATATATAATATATATACACAGTACAGACCCCATCTGACATGTACCTGTGCCTGGGTTATAGAGGAATATAATATATAGTATATATACACAGTACAGAGCCCAGCTGACATGTACCTGTGCCTAGGTTACAGAGGAATATAATATATAGTATATACACACAGTACAGAGCCCATGTGACATGTACCTGTGCCTGGGTTATAGAGGAATATAATATATAGTATATATACACAGTACAGAGCCCATCTGACATGTACCTGTGCCCGAGTTATAGAGGAATATAATATATAGTATATACACAGTACAGAGCCCATCTGACATGTACCTGTGCCTGGGTTATAGAGGAATATAATATATAGTATATACAGTACAGAGCCCATCTGACATGTACCTGTGCCTGGGTTATAGAGGAATATAATATATAGTATATACAGTACAGAGCCTATCTGACATTTACCTGTGCCTGGGTTATAGAGGAATATAATATATAGTATATACAGTACAGAGCCTATCTGACATTTACCTGTGCCTGGGTTACAGAGGAATATAATATATAGAATATATACACAGTACAGAGCCCATCTGACACGTACCTGTGCCTGGGTTATAGAGGAATATAATATATAATATATATACACAGTACAGACCCCATCTGACATGTACCTGTGCCTGGGTTATAGAGGAATATAATATATAGTATATATACACAGTACAGAGCCCAGCTGACATGTACCTGTGCCTGGGTTACAGAGGAATATAATATATAGTATATACACAGTACAGAGCCCATCTGACATGTACCTGTGCCTGGGTTATAGAGGAATATAATATATAGTATATACACAGTACACAGCCCATCTGACATGTACCTGTGCCTGGGTTATAGAGGAATATAATATATAGTATATATACACAGTACAGAGCCCATCTGACATGTACCTGTGCCTGGGTTATAGAGGAATATAATATATAGTATATACACAGTACAGAGCCCATCTGACATGTACCTGTGCCTGGGTTATAGAGGAATATAATATATAGTATATACACAGTACAGAGCCCATCTGACATGTACCTGTGCCTGGGTTACAGTGGAATATAATATATAGTATATATACACAGTACAGAGCCCATCTGACATGTACCTGTGTCTGGGTTATAGAGGAATATAATATATAGTATATACACAGTACAGAGCCCATCTGACATGCGCCTGGGTTATAGATGAATATAATATATAGTATATACACACAGTACAGAGCCCATCTGACATGTACCTGTGCCTGGGTTATAGAGGAATATTATATATAGTATATATACACAGTACAGAGCCCATCTGACATGTACCTATGCCTGGGTTATAGAGGAATATAATATATAGTGTATACACAGTACAGAGACCATCTGACATGTACCTGTGCCTGGGTTATAGAGGAATATAATATATAATATATATACACAGTACAGACCCCATCTGACATGTACCTGTGCCTGGGTTATAGAGGAATATAATATATAGTATATATACACAGTACAGAGCCCATCTGACATGTACCTGTCCCTGGGTTATAGAGGAATATAATATATAGTATATACACAGTACAGAGCCCATCTGACATGTACCTGTGCCTGGGTTATAGAGGAATATAATATATAGTATATACACAGTGCAGAGCCCATCTGACATGTACCTGTGGCTGGGTTACAGAGGAATATAATATATAGTATATATACACAGTACAGAGCCCATCTGACATGTACCTGTGCCTGGGTTATAGAGGAATATAATATATAGTATATACACAGTACAGAGCCCATCTGACATGTGCCTGGGTTATAGATGAATATAATATAAAGTATATTTACACAGTACAGAGCCCATCTGACATGTACCTGTGCCTGGGTTATAGAGGAATATTATATATAGTATATATACAGTACAGAGCCCATCTAACATGTACCTGTGCCTGGGTTATAGAGGAATGTAATATATAGTATTTACACACAGTACAGAGCCCATCTGACATGTACCTGTGCCTAGGTTATAGAGGAATATAATATATAGTATATATACAGTTATTCACACAGTACAGAGCCCATCTGACATGTACCTGTGCCTGGGTTATAGAGGAAGATAATATTTAGTATATACACAGTACAGAGCCCATCTGACATGTACCTGTGCCTGGGATATAGAGGAATATAATATATAGTATATACACAGTACAGAGCCCATCTGACATGTACCTGTGCCTGGGTTATAGAGGAATATAATATATAGTATATACACACAGTACAGAGCCCATCTGGCATGTACCTGTGCCTGGGTTATAGAGGAATATAATATATAGTATATACACACAGTACAGAGCCCATCTGGCATGTACCTGTGCCTGGGTTATAGAGGAATATAATATATAGTATATACAGTACAGAGCCCATCTGACATGTACCTGTGCCTGGGTTATAGAGGAATATAATATATAGTATATACACAGTACAGAGCCCATCTTACATGTACCTGTGGCTGGGTTATAGAGGAATATAATATATAGTATATACAGTACAGAGCCCATCTGACATGTACCTGTGCCCGGGTTATAGAGGAATATAATATATAGTATATATACCCAGTACAGAGCCCATCTGACATGTACCTGTGCCTGGGTTATAGAGGAATATAATATATAGTATATACAGTACAGAGCCCATCTGACAGGTACCTGTGCCTGGGTTACAGAGGAATATAATATATAGTATATACACACAGTACAGAGCCCATCTGACATGTACCTGTGCCCGGGTTATAAAGGAATATAATATATAGTATATACACACAGTACAGAGCCCATCTGACATGTACCTGTGCCTGGGTTACAGAGGAATATAATATATAGTATATATACACAGTACAGAGCCCATCTGACATGTACCTGTGCCTGGGTTATAGAAGAATATAATATATAGTATATACAGTACAGAGCCCATCTGACATGTACCTGTGCCTGGGTTATAGATGAATATAATATATAGTATATATACACAGTACAGAGCCCATCTGACATGTACCTGTGCCTGGGTTATAGAGGAATATAATATATAGTATATATACACAGTACATAGCCCATCTGACATGTACCTGTGCCTGGGTTATAGAGGAATATAATATATAGTATATACACAGTACAGAGCCCATCTGACATGTACCTGTACCTGGGTTATAGAGGAATATAATATATAGTATATACAGACAGTACAGAGCCCATCTGACATGTACCTGTGCCCGGGTTATAGAGGAATATAATATATAGTATATATACACAGTACAGAGCCCATCTAACATGTACCTGTGCCTGGGTTATAGAGGAATATAATATATAGTATATACACACAGTACAGAGCCCATCTGACATGTACATGTGCCTGGGTTATAGAGGAATATAATATATAGTATATATACACAGTGCAGAGCCCATCTGACATGTGCCTGGGTTATAGAGGAATATAATATATAGTATATACACACAGTACAGAGCCCATCTGACATGTACCTGTGCCTGGGCCATAGAGGAATTTAATATATAGTATATACACACAGTACAGAGCCCATCTGACATGTACCTGTGCCTGGGTTATAGAGGAATATAATATATAGTATATATACAGTTATACACACAGTACAGAGCCCATCTGACATATACCTGTGCCTGGGTTATAGAGGAAGTTAATATATAGTATATACACAGTACAGAGCCCATCGGACATGTACCTGTGCCTGGGTTATAGAGGAAGATAATATATAGTATATACACAGTACAGAGCCCATCTGACATGTACCTGGGTTACAAAGGAATATAATATATAGTATATACAGTACAGAGCCCATCTGACACTTACCTGTGCCTGGGTTATAGAGGAATATAATATATAGTATATACAGTACAGAGCCTATCTGACATTTACCTGTGCCTGGGTTACAGAGGAATATAATATATAGTATATATACACAGTACAGAGCCCATCTGACATGTACCTGTGCCTGGGTTATAGAGGAATATAATATATAATATATATACACAGTACAGACCCCATCTGACATGTACCTGTGCCTGGGTTACAGAGGAATATAATATATAGTATATATACACAGTACAGAGCCCAGCTGACATGTACCTGTGCCTGGGTTATAGAGGAATATAATATATATACACAGTACAGACCCCATGTGACATGTACCTGTGCCTGGGTTATAGAGGAATATAATATATAGTATATACAGTACAGAGCCCATCTGACATGTACCTGTGCCCGGGTTATAGAGGAACATAATATATAGTATATACACAGTACAGAGCCCATCTGACATGTACCTGTGCCTGGGTTACAGAGGAATATAATATATATTATATATACACAGTACAGAGCCCATCTGACATGTACCTGTGTCTGGGTTATAGAGGAATATAATATATAGTATATACACAGTACAGAGCCCATCTGACATGTACCTGTGCCTGGGTTATAGAGGAATATAATATATAGTATATATACACAGTACAGAGCCCATCTGACATGTACCTGTGCCTGGGTTATAGAGGAATATAATATATAGTATATATACACAGTACAGAGCCCATCTGACTTGTACCTGTGCCTCGGTTATAGAGGAATATAATATATAGTATATATACACAGTACAGAGCCCATCTGACATGTACCTGTGCCCGGGTTATAGAGGAATATAATATATAGTATATACACAGTACAGAGCCCAACTGACATGTACCTGTGCCTGGGTTATAGAGGAATATAATATATAGTATATATACACAGTACAGAGCCCATCTGACATGTACCTGTGCCTGGGTTATAGAGGAATATAATATATAGTATATACACAGTACAGTGCCCATCTGACATGTACCTGTGCCTGGGTTATAGAGGAATATAATATATATAGTATATACACAGTAACAGAGCCCATCTGACATGTACCTGTGCCTGGGTTACAGAGGAATATAATATATAGTATATATACACAGTACAGAGCCCATCTGACATGTACCTGTGCCTGGGTTATAGAGGAATATAATATATAGTATATACACAGTACAGAGCCCATCTGACATGTGCCTGGGTTATAGATGAATATAATATAAAGTATATTTACACAGTACAGAGCCCATCTGACATGTACCTGTGCCTGGGTTATAGAGGAATATAATATATAGTATTTACACACAGTACAGAGCCCATCTGACATGTACCTGTGCCTAGGTTATAGAGGAATATAATATATAGTATATATACAGTTATACACACAGTACAGAGCCCATCTGACATGTACCTGTGCCTGGGTTATAGAGGAAGATAATATTTAGTATATACACAGTACAGAGCCCATCTGACATGTACCTGTGCCTGGGTTATAGAGGAATATAATATATAGTATATATACACACAGTACAGAGCCCATCTGGCATGTACCTGTGCCTGGGTTATAGAGGAATATAATATATAGTATATACAGTACAGAGCCCATCTGACATGTACCTGTGCCTGGGTTATAGAGGAATATAATATATAGTATATACAGTACAGAGCCCATCTGACATGTACCTGTGCCCGGGTTATAGAGGAATATAATATATAGTATATATACCCAGTACAGAGCCCATCTGACATGTACCTGTGCCTGGGTTATAGAGGAATATAATATATAGTATATACAGTACAGAGCCCATCTGACAGGTACCTGTGCCTGGGTTACAGAGGAATATAATATATAGTATATACACACAGTACAGAGCCCATCTGACATGTACCTGTGCCTGGGTTACAGAGGAATATAATATATAGTATATATACACAGTACAGAGCCCATCTGACATGTACCTGTGCCTGGGTTACAGAGGAATATAATATATAGTATATATACACAGTACAGAGCCCATCTGACATGTACCTGTGCCTGGGTTATAGAGGAATATAATATATAGTATATATACACAGTACAGAGCCCATCTGACATGTACCTGTGCCTGGGTTATAGAGGAATATAATATATAGTATATACACAGTACAGAGCCCATCTGACATGTACCTGTACCTGGGTTATAGAGGAATATAATATATAGTATATACAGACAGTACAGAGCCCATCTGACATGTACCTGTGCCCGGGTTATAGAGGAATATAATATATAGTATATATGCACAGTACAGAGCCCATCTGACATGTACCTGTGCCTGGGTTATAGAGGAATATAATATATAGTATATAAATATATACACAGTACAGAGCCCATCTGACATGTACATGTGCCTGGGTTATAGAGGAATATAATATATAGTATATATACACAGTGCAGAGCCCATCTGACATGTGCCTGGGTTATAGAGGAATATAATATATAGTATATACACACAGTACAGAGCCCATCTGACATGTACCTGTGCCTGGGCCATAGAGGAATTTAATATATAGTATATACACACAGTACAGAGCCCATCTGACATGTACCTGTGCCTGGGTTATAGAGGAATATAATATATAGTATATATACAGTTATACACACAGTACAGAGCCCATCTGACATATACCTGTGTCTGGGTTATAGAGGAAGTTAATATATAGTATATACACAGTACAGAGCCCATCGGACATGTACCTGTGCCTGGGTTATAGAGGAAGATAATATATAGTATATACACAGTACAGAGCCCATCTGACATGTACCTGTGCCTGGGTTATAGAGGAATATAATATATAGTATATACACAGTACAGAGCCCATCTGACATGTGCCTGGGTTATAGAGGGAATATAATATATAGTATATACACACAGTACAGAGCCCATCTGACATGTACCTGTGCCTCGGTTATAGAGGAATATTATATATAGTATATACACAGTACAGAGCCCATCTGACATGTACCTGTGCCTGGGTTAAAGAGGAATATAATATATAGTATATACACACAGTACAGAGCCCATCTGACATGTATCTGTGCCTGGGTTATAGAGGAATATTATATATAGTATATATACACAGTACAGAGCCCATCTGACATGTACCTATGCCTGGGTTATAGAGGAATATAATATATAGTATATACACAGTACAGAGCCCATCTAACATGTACCTGTGCCTGGGTTATAGAGGAATATAATATATAGTATATACAGTATAGAGCCCATCTGACATGTACCTGTGCCTGGGTTATAGAGGAATATAATATATAGTATATACAGTACAGAGCCCATCTGACATGTACCTGTGCCTGGGTTATAGAGGAATATAATATTTAGCATATATACACAGTACAGACCCCATCTGACATGTACCTCTGCCTGGGTTATAGAGGAATATAATATATAGAATATACACACAGTACAGAGCCCATCTGACATGTACCTGTGCCTGGGTTACAGAGGAATATAATATATAGTATATATACAGTTAAACACACAGTACAGAGCCTATCTGACATATACCTGTGCCTGGGTTATAGAGGAAGATAATATATAGTATATACACAGTACAGAGCCCATCAGACATGTACCTGTGCCTGGGTTATAGAGGAAGATAATATATAGTATATACACAGTACAGAGCCCATCTGACATGTACCTATGCCTGGGTTATAGAGGAATATAATATATGGTATATACAGTACAGAGCCCATCTGACATGTACCTATGCCTGGGTTACAGAGGAATATAATATATAGTATATATACACAGTACAGAGCCCATCTGACATGTACCTGTGCCTGGGTTATAGAGGAATATAATATATAGTATATACACAGTACAGAGCCCATCTAACATGTACCTGTGCCTGGGTTATAGAGGAATATAATATATAGTATATACAGTACAGAGCCCATCTGACATGTACCTGTGCCTGGGTTATAGAGGAATATAATATATAGTATATACACAATACAGAGCCCATCTGACATGTACCTGTGCCTGGGTTATAGAGGAATATAATATATAGTATATACAGTACAGAGCCCATCTGACATGTACCTGTGCCTGGGTTATAGAAGAATATAATATATAGTATATACAGTACAGAGCCCATCTGACATGTACCTGTGCCTGGGTTATAGACGAATATAATATATAGTATATATACAAAGTACAGAGCCCATCTGACATGTACCTGTGTCTGGGTTATAGAGGAATATAATAGATGGGCTCTGTACTGTGTATATATACTATATGACATGTACCTGGGTTACAGAGGAATATAATATATAGTATATACAGTACAGAGCCCATCTGACATGTACCTATGCCTGGGTTACAGAGGAATATAATATATAGTATATACAGTACAGAGCCCATCTGACATTTACCTGTGCCTGGGTTACAGAGGAATATAATATATAGTATATATACACAGTACAGAGCCCATCTGACATATACCTGGGTTACAAAGGAATATAATATATAGTATATACAGTACAGAGCCCATCTGACATGTACCTGTGCCTGGGTTATAGAGGAATATAATATATAGTATATACAGTACAGAGCCTATCTGACATTTACCTGTGCCTGGGTTACAGAGGAATATAATATATAGTATATATACACAGTACAGAGCCCATCTGACATGTACCTGTGCCTGGGTTATAGAGGAATATAATATATAGTATATACACACAGTACAGAGCCCATGTGACATGTACCTGGGTTATAGAGGAATATAATATATAGTATATATACACAGTACAGAGCCCATCTGACATGTACCTGTGACCGGGTTATAGAGGAATATAATATATAGTATATACACACAGTACAGAGCCCATCTGACATGTACCTGTGCCTGGGTTATAGAGGAATATAATATATAGTATATATACACAGTACAGAGCCCATCTGATATGTACCTATGCCTGGGTTATAGAGGAATATAATATATAGTGTATACACAGTACAGAGACCATCTGACATGTACCTGTGCCTGGGTTATAGAGGAATATAATATATAATATATATACACAGTACAGACCCCATCTGACATGTACCTGTGCCTGGGTTATAGAGGAATATAATATATAGTATATATACACAGTACAGAGCCCAGCTGACATGTACCTGTGCCTAGGTTACAGAGGAATATAATATATAGTATATACACACAGTACAGAGCCCATGTGACATGTACCTGTGCCTGGGTTATAGAGGAATATAATATATAGTATATATACACAGTACAGAGCCCATCTGACATGTACCTGTGCCCGGGTTATAGAGGAATATAATATATAGTATATACACAGTACAGAGCCCATCTGACATGTACCTGTGCCTGGGTTATAGAGGAATATAATATATATTATATATACACAGTACAGAGCCCATCTGACATGTACCTGTGCCTGGGTTATAGAGGAATATAATATATAGTATATACACAGTACAGAGCCCATCTGACATGTACCTGTGCCTGGGTTATAGAGGAATATAATATATAGTATATACACAGTACAGAGCCCATCTGACATGTACCTGTGCCTGGGTTACAGAGGAATATAATATATAGTATATATACACAGTACAGAGCCCATCTGACATGTACCTGTGCCCTGGGTTATAGAGGAATATAATATATAGTATATACACAGTACAGAGCCCATCTGACATGTACCTGTGCCTGGGTTATAGATGAATATAATATAAAGTATATTTACACAGTACAGAGCCCATCTGACATGTACCTGTGCCTGGGTTATAGAGGAATATTATATATAGTATATATACAGTACAGAGCCCATCTAACATGTACCTGTGCCTGGGTTATAGAGGAATATAATATATAGTATATACACACAGTACAGAGCCCATCTGACATGTACCTGTGCCTGGGTTATAGAGGAATATTATATATAGTATATATACACAGTACAGAGCCCATCTGACATGTACCTAGGCCTGGGTTATAGAGGAATATAATAAATAGTGTATACACAGTACAGAGCCCATCTAACATGTACCTGTGCCTGGGTTATAGAGGAATATAATATATAGTATATACAGTACAGAGCCCATCTGACATGTACCTGTGCCTGGGTTATAGAGAAATATAATATATAGTATATACAGTACAGAGCCCATCTGACATGTACCTGTGCCTGGGTTATAGAGGAATATAATATATAGCATATATACACAGTACAGACCCCATCTGACATGTACCTGTGCCTGGGTTATAGAGGAATATAATATATAGTATATACAGTACAGAGACCATCTGACATGTACCTGTGCCTGGGTTATAGAGGAATATAATATATAGTATATATACACAGTACAGAGCCCATCTGACATGTACCTGTGCCTGGGTTATAGAGTAATATAATATTTAGTATATACACACAGTACAGAGCCCATCTGACATTTACCTGTGCCTGGGTTATAGAGGAGTATAATATATAGTATATACACACAGTACAGAGCCCATCTGATATGTACCTGTGCCTGGGTTATAGAGGAATATAATATATAGTATTTACACAGTACAGAGCCCATCTGACATGTACCTGTGCCTAGGTTATAGAGGAATATAATATATAGTATATATACAGTTATACACACAGTACAGAGCCCATCTGACATGTACCTGTGCCTGGGTTTTAGAGGAAGATAATATTTAGTATATACACAGTACAGAGCCCATCTGACATGTACCTGTGCCTGGGTTATAGAGGAATATAATATATAGTATATATACACACAGTACAGAGCCCATCTGGCATGTACCTGTGCCTGGGTTATAGAGGAATATAATATATAGTATATACAGTACAGAGCCCATCTGACATGTACCTGTGGCTGGGTTATAGAGGAATATAATATATAGTATATACAGTACAGAGCCCATCTGACATGTACCTGTGCCCGGGTTATAGAGGAATATAATATATAGTATATATACACAGTACAGAGCCCATCTGACATGTACCTGTGCCTGGGTTACAGAGGAATATAATATATAGTATATATACACAGTACAGAGCCCATCTGACATGTACCTGTACCTGGGTTATAGAGGAATATAATATATAGTATATACAGACAGTACAGAGCCCATCTGACATGTACCTGTGCCTGGGTTATAGAGGAATATAATATATAGTATATATACACAGTACAGAGCCCATCTGACATGTACCTGTGCCTGGGTTATAGAGGAATATAATATATAGTATATATACACAGTACAGAGCCCATCTGACATGTACATGTGCCTGGGTTATAGAGGAATATAATATATAGTATATATACACAGTGCAGAGCCCATCTGACATGTGCCTGGGTTATAGAGGAATATAATATATAGTATATACACACAGTACAGAGCCCATCTGACATGTATCTGTGCCTGGGCTATAGAGGAATTTAATATATAGTATATACACACAGTACAGAGCCCATCTGACATATACCTGTGCCTGGGTTATAGAGGAAGTTAATATATAGTATATACACAGTACAGAGCCCATCAGACATGTACCTGTGCCTGGGTTATAGAGGAAGATAATATATAGTATATACACAGTACAGAGCCCATCTGACATGTACCTGTGCCTGGGTTATAGAGGAATATAATATATAGTATATACACAGTACAGAGCCCATCTGACATGTACCTGTGCCTGGGTTATAGAGGAATATAATATATAGTATATACAGTACAGAGCCCATCTGACATGTACCTGTGCCTGCGTTACAGAGGAATATAATATATAGTATATATACACAGTACAGAGCCCATCTGACATGTACCTGTGCCTGGGTTATAGAGGAATATAATATATAGTATATACACAGTACAGAGCCCATCTGACATGTGCCTGGGTTATAGAGGAATATAATATATAGTATATATACACAGTACAGAGCCCATCTGACATGTACCTGTGCCTCGGTTATAGAGGAATATTATATATAGTATATATACACAGTACAGAGGCCATCTGACATGTACCTATGCCTGGGTTATAGAGGAATATAATATATAGTATATACACAGTACAGAGCCCATCTAACATGTACCTGTGCCTGGGTTATAGAGGAATATAATATATAGTATATACAGTACAGAGCCCATCTGACATGTACCTGTGCCTGGGTTATAGAGGAATATTTATATATAGTATATATACACAGTACAGAGGCCATCTGACATGTACCTATGCCTGGGTTATAGAGGAATATAATATATAGTATATACACAGTACAGAGCCCATCTAACATGTACCTGTGCCTGGGTTATAGAGGAATATAATATATAGTATATACAGTACAGAGCCCATCTGACATGTACCTGTGCCTGGTTATAGAGGAATATAATATATAGTATATACAGTACAGAGCCCATCTGACATGTACCTGTGCCTGGGTTATAGAGGAATATAATATATGGTATATACAGTACAGAGCCCATCTGACATGTACCTATGCCTGGGTTACAGAGGAATATCATATATAGTAATATATACACAGTACAGAGCCCATCTGACATGTACCTGTGCCTGGGTTACAGAGGAATATAATATATAGTGTATACACAGTACAGAGCCCATCTAACATGTACCTGTGCCTGGGTTATAGAGGAATATAATATATAGTATATACAGTACAGAGCCCATCTGACATGTTCCTGTGCCTGGGTTATAGAGGAATATAATATATAGTACATACACAATACAGAGCCCATCTGACATGTTACCTGTGCCTGGGTTATAGAGGAATATAATATATAGTATATACAGTACAGAGCCATCTGACATGTACCTGTGCCTGGGTTATAGAAGAATATAATATATAGTATATACAGTACAGAGCCCATCTGACATGTACCTGTGCCTGGGTTATAGACGAATATAATATATAGTATATATACAAAGTACAGAGCCCATCTGACATGTACCTGTGTCTGGGTTATAGAGGAATATAATATATAGTATATATACACAGTACAGAGCCCATCTGACATGTACCTGGGTTACAGAGGAATATAATATATAGTATATACAGTACAGAGCCCATCTGACATGTACCTATGCCTGGGTTACAGAGGAATATAATATATAGTATATACAGTACAGAGCCCATCTGACATTTACGCTGTGCCTGGGTTACAGAGGAATATAATATATAGTATATATACACAGTACAGAGCCCATCTGACATGTACTTGGGTTACAAAGGAAGTTAATATATAGTATATACACAGTACAGAGCCCATCAGACATGTACCTGTGCCTGGGTTATAGAGGAAGTTAATATATAGTATATACACAGTACAGAGCCCATCTGACATGTACCTATGCCTGGGTTATAGAGGAATATAATATATAGTGTATACACAGTACAGAGACCATCTGACATGTACCTGTGCCTGGGTTATAGAGGAATATAATATATAATATATATACACAGTACAGACCCCATCTGACATGTACCTGTGCCTGGGTTATAGAGGAATATAATATATAGTATATATACACAGTACAGAGCCCAGCTGACATGTACCTGTGCCTAGGTTACAGAGGAATATAATATATAGTATATACACACAGTACAGAGCCCATGTGACATGTACCTGTGCCTGGGTTATAGAGGAATATAATATATAGTATATATACACAGTACAGAGCCCATCTGACATGTACCTGTGCCTGGGTTATAGAGGAATATAATATATAGTATATACACAGTACAGAGCCCATCTGACATGTACCTGTGCCTGGGTTATAGAGGAATATAATATATAGTATATACAGTACAGAGCCCATCTGACATGTACCTGTGCCTGGGTTATAGAGGAATATAATATATAGTATATACAGTACAGAGCCTATCTGACATTTACCTGTGCCTGGGTTACAGAGGAATATAATATATAGAATATATACACAGTACAGAGCCCATCTGACATGTACCTGTGCCTGGGTTATAGAGGAATATAATATATAATATATATACACAGTACAGACCCCATCTGACATGTACCTGTGCCTGGGTTATAGAGGAATATAATATATAGTATATATACACAGTACAGAGCCCAGCTGACATGTACCTGTGCCTAGGTTACAGAGGAATATAATATATAGTATATACACACAGTACAGAGCCCATGTGACATGTACCTGTGCCTGGGTTATAGAGGAATATAATATATAGTATATATACACAGTACAGAGCCCATCTGACATGTACCTGTGCCCGGGTTATAGAGGAATATAATATATAGTATATACACAGTACACAGCCCATCTGACATGTACCTGTGCCTGGGTTATAGAGGAATATAATATATAGTATATATACACAGTACAGAGCCCATCTGACATGTACCTGTGCCTGGGTTATAGAGGAATATAATATATAGTATATACACAGTACAGAGCCCATCTGACATGTACCTGTGCCTGGGTTATAGAGGAATATAATATATAGTATATACACAGTACAGAGCCCATCTGACATGTACCTGTGCCTGGGTTACAGTGGAATATAATATATAGTATATATACACAGTACAGAGCCCATCTGACATGTACCTGTGTCTGGGTTATAGAGGAATATAATATATAGTATATACACAGTACAGAGCCCATCTGACATGCGCCTGGGTTATAGATGAATATAATATATAGTATATACACACAGTACAGAGCCCATCTGACATGTACCTGTGCCTGGGTTATAGAGGAATATTATATATAGTATATATACACAGTACAGAGCCCATCTGACATGTACCTATGCCTGGGTTATAGAGGAATATAATATATAGTGTATACACTGTACAGAGACCATCTGACATGTACCTGTGCCTGGGTTATAGAGGAATATAATATATAATATATATACACAGTACAGACCCCATCTGACATGTACCTGTGCCTGGGTTATAGAGGAATATAATATATAGTATATATACACAGTACAGAGCCCAGCTGACATGTACCTGTGCCTAGGTTACAGAGGAATATAATATATAGTATATACACACAGTACAGAGCCCATGTGACATGTACCTGTGCCTGGGTTATAGAGGAATATAATATATAGTATATATACACAGTACAGAGCCCATCTGACATGTACCTGTGCCCGAGTTATAGAGGAATATAATATATAGTATATACACAGTACAGAGCCCATCTGACATGTACCTGTGCCTGGGTTATAGAGGAATATAATATATAGTATATATACACAGTACAGAGCCCATCTGACATGTACCTGTGCCTGGGTTATAGAGGAATATAATATATAGTATATACACAGTACAGAGCCCATCTGACATGTACCTGTGCCTGGGTTATAGAGGAATATAATATATAGTATATACACAGTACAGAGCCCATCTGACATGTACCTGTGCCTGGGTTACAGAGGAATATAATATATAGTATATATACACAGTACAGAGCCCATCTGACATGTACCTGTGCCTGGGTTATAGAGGAATATAATATATAGTATATACACAGTACAGAGCCCATCTGACATGTGCCTGGGTTATAGATGAATATAATATAAAGTATATTTACACAGTACAGAGCCCATCTGACATGTACCTGTGCCTGGGTTATAGAGGAATATTATATATAGTATATATACAGTACAGAGCCCATCTAACATGTACCTGTGCCTGGGTTATAGAGGAATATAATATATAGTATATACACACAGTACAGAGCCCATCTGACATGTACCTGTGCCTGGGTTATAGAGGAATATTATAGATAGTATATATACACAGTACAGAGCCCATCTGACATGTACCTAGGCCTGGGTTATAGAGGAATATAATATATAGTGTATACACAGTAGAGAGCCCATCTAACATGTACCTGTGCCTGGGTTATAGAGGAATATAATATATAGTATATACAGTACAGAGCCCATCTGACATGTACCTGTGCCTGGGTTATAGAGGAATATAATATATAGTATATACAGTACAGAGCCCATCTGACATGTACCTGTGCCTGGGTTATAGAGGAATATAATATATAGCATATATACACAGTACAGACCCCATCTGACATGTACCTGTGCTTGGGTTATAGAGGAATATAATATATAGTATATACAGTACAGAGCCCATCTGACATGTACCTGTGCCCGGGTTATAGAGGAATATAATATATAGTATATACACACAGTACAGAGCCCATCTGACATGTACCTGTGCCTGGGTTACAGAGGAATATAATATATAGTATATACACACAGTACAGAGCCCATCTGACATGTACCTGTGCCTGGGTTATAGAGGAATATAATATATAGTATATACACACAGTACAGAGCCCATCTGACATGTACCTGTACCTGGGTTATAGAGGAATATAATATATAGTATATATACACAGTGCAGAGCCCATCTGACATGTGCCTGGGTTATAGAGGAATATAATATATAGTATATACACACAGTACAGAGCCCATCTGACATGTACCTGTGCCTGGGCTATAGAGGAATTTAATATATAGTATATACACACAGTACAGAGCCCATCTGACATATACCTGTGCCTGGGTTATAGAGGAAGTTAAAATATAGTATATACACAGTACAGAGCCCATCAGACATGTACCTGTGCCTGGGTTATAGAGGAAGATAATATATAGTATATACACAGTACAGAGCCCATCTGACATGTACCTGTGCCTGGGTTATAGAGGAATATAATATATAGTATATACACAGTACAGAGCCCATCTGACATGTACCTGTGCCTGGGTTATAGAGGAATATAATATATAGTATATACAGTACAGAGCCCATCTGACATGTACCTGTGCCTGGGTTACAGAGGAATATAATATATAGTATATATACACAGTACAGAGCCCATCTGACATGTACCTGTGCCTGGGTTATAGAGGAATATAATATATAGTATATACAGTACAGAGCCCATCTGACATGTACCTGTGCCCGGGTTATAGAGGAATATAATATATAGTATATACACACAGTACAGAGCCCATCTGACATGTACCTGTGCCTGGGTTACAGAGGAATATAATATATAGTATATATACACTGTACAGAGCCCATCTGACATGTACCAGTGCCTGGGTTATAGAGGAATATAATATATAGTATATACAGTACAGAGCCCATCTGATAGGTACCTGTGCCTGGGTTATAGAAGAATATAATATATAGTATATACAGTACAGAGCCCATCTGACATGTACCTGTGCCTGGGTTATAGACGAATATAATATATAGTATATATACACAGTACAGAGCCCATCTGACATGTACCTGTGTCTGGGTTATAGAGGAATATAATATATAGTATATATACACAGTACAGAGCCCATCTGACATGTACCTGGGTTACAGAGGAATATAATATATAGTATTTACAGTACAGAGCCCATCTGACATGTACCTGTGCCTGGGTTAGAGAGGAATATAATATATAGTATATACACAGTACAGAGCCCATCTGACATGTACCTGTGCCAGGGTTATAGAGGAATATAATATATAGTATATACAGTACAGAGCCCATCTGACATTTACCTGTGCCTTGGTTACAGAGGAATATAATATATAATATATATACACAGTACAGACCCCATCTGACATGTACCTGTGCCTGGGTTATAGAGGAATATAATATATAGTATATATACATAGTACAGAACCCAGCTGACATGTACCTGTGCCTAGGTTACAGAGGAATATAATATATAGTATATACACACAGTACAGAGCCCATGTGACATGTACCTGTGCCTGGGTTATAGAGGAATATAATATATAGTATATACACAGTACAGAGCCCATCTGAAATGTACCTGTGCCTGGGTTATAGAGGAATATAATATATAGTATATACACAGTACAGAGCCCATCTGACATGTACCTGTGCCTGGGTTACAGTGGAATATAATATATAGTATATATACACAGTACAGAGCCCATCTGACATGTACCTGTGCCTGGGTTATAGAGGAATATAATATATAGTATATACACAGTACAGAGCCCATCTGACATGTGCCTGGGTTATAGATGAATATAATATAAAGTATATTTACACAGTACAGAGCCCATCTGACATGTACCTGTGCCTGGGTTATAGAGGAATATTATATATAGTATATATACAGTACAGAGCCCATCTAACATGTACCTGTGCCTGGGTTATAGAGGAATATAATATATAGTATATACACACAGTACAGAGCCCATCTGACATGTACCTGTGCCTGGGTTATAGAGGAATATTATATATAGTATATATACACAGTACAGAGCCCATCTGACATGTACCTATGCCTGGGTTATAGAGGAATATAATATATAGTGTATACACAGTACAGAGACCATCTGACATGTACCTGTGCCTGGGTTATAGAGGAATATAATATATAATATATATACACAGTACAGACCCCATCTGACATGTACCTGTGCCTAGGTTACAGAGGAATATAATATATAGTATATACACACAGTACAGAGCCCATGTGACAAGTACCTGTGCCTGGGTTATAGAGGAATATAATATATAGTATATATACACAGTACAGAGCCCATCTGACATGTACCTGTGCCCGGGTTATAGAGGAATATAATATATAGTATATACACAGTACAGAGCCCATCTGACATGTACCTGTGCCTGGGTTATAGAGGAATATAATATATAGTATATATACACAGTACAGAGCCCATCTGACATGTACCTGTGCCTGGGTTATAGAGGAATATAATATATAGTATATACACAGTACAGAGCCCATCTGACATGTACCTGTGCCTGGGTTATAGAGGAATATAATATATAGTATATACACAGTACAGAGCCCATCTGACATGTACCTGTGCCTGGGTTACAGAGGAATATAATATATAGTATATATACACAGTACAGAGCCCATCTGACATGTACCTGTGCCTGGGTTATAGAGGAATATAATATATAGTATATACACAGTACAGAGCCCATCTGACATGTGCCTGGGTTATAGATGAATATAATATAAAGTATATTTACACAGTACAGAGCCCATCTGACATGTACCTGTGCCTGGGTTATAGAGGAATATTATATATAGTATATATACAGTACAGAGCCCATCTAACATGTACCTGTGCCTGGGTTATAGAGGAATATAATATATAGTATATACACACAGTACAGAGCCCATCTGACATGTACCTGTGCCTGGGTTATAGAGGAATATTATATATAGTATATATACACAGTACAGAGCCCATCTGACATGTACCTATGCCTGGGTTATAGAGGAATATAATATATAGTGTATACACAGTACAGAGCCCATCTAACATGTACCTGTGCCTGGGTTATAGAGGAATATAATATATAGTATATACAGTACAGAGCCCATCTGACATGTACCTGTGCCTGGGTTATAGAGGAATATAATATATAGTATATACACACAGTACAGAGCCCATCTGATATGTACCTGTGCCTGGGTTATAGAGGAATATAATATATAGTATTTACACACAGTACAGAGCCCATCTGACATGTACCTGTGCCTGGGTTATAGAGGAAGATAATATTTAGTATATACACAGTACAGAGCCCATCTGACATGTACCTGTGCCTGGGTTATAGAGGAATATAATATATAGTATATATACACACAGTACAGAGCCCATCTGGCATGTACCTGTGCCTGGGTTATAGAGGAATATAATATATAGTATATACAGTACAGAGCCCATCTGACATGTACCTGTGGCTGGGTTATAGAGGAATATAATATATAGTATATACAGTACAGAGCCCATCTGACATGTACCTGTGCCCGGGTTATAGAGGAATATAATATATAGTATATATACACAGTACAGAGCCCATCTGACATGTACCTGTGCCTGGGTTATAGAGGAATATAATATATAGTATATACAGTACAGAGCCCATCTGACAGGTACCTGTGCCTGGGTTATAGAGGAATATAATATATAGTATATACACAGTACAGAGCCCATCTGACATATACCTGTGCCTGGGTTACAGAGGAATATAATATATAGTATATACACACAGTACAGAGCCCATCTGACAAGTACCTGTGCCTGGGTTACAGAGGAATATAATATATAGTATATATACACAGTACAGAGCCCATCTGACATGTACCTGTGCCTGGGTTATAGAGGAATATAATATATAGTATATACAGTACAGAGCCCATCTGACATGTACCTGTGCCCGGGTTATAGAGGAATATAATATATAGTATATACACACAGTACAGAGCCCATCTGACATGTACCTGTGCCTGGGTTACAGAGGAATATAATATATAGTATATACACACAGTACAGAGCCCATCTGACATGTACCTGTGCCTGGGTTACAGAGAAATATAATATATAGTATATATACACAGTACAGAGCCCATCTGACATGTACCTGTACCTGGGTTATAGAGGAATATAATATATAGTATATATACACAGTACAGAGCCCATCTGACATGTACCTGTGCCTGGGTTATAGAGGAATATAATATATAGTATATACACAGTACAGAGCCCATCTGACATGTACCTGTACCTGGGTTATAGAGGAATATAATATATAGTATATACAGACAGTACAGAGCCCATCTGACATGTACCTGTGCCCGGGTTATAGAGGAATATAATATATAGTATATATACACAGTACAGAGCCCATCTGACATGTACCTGTGCCTGGGTTATAGAGGAATATAATATATAGTATATATACACAGTACAGAGCCCATCTGACATGTACATGTGCCTGGGTTATAGAGGAATATAATATATAGTATATATACACAGTGCAGAGCCCATCTGACATGTACCTGTGCCCGGGTTATAGAGGAATATAATATATAGTATATACACAGTACAGAGCCCATCTGACATGTACCTGTGCCTGGGTTATAGAGGAATATAATATATAGTATATACAGACAGTACAGAGCCCATCTGACATGTACCTGTGCCCGGGTTATAGAGGAATATAATATATAGTATATATACACAGTACAGAGCCAATCTGACATGTACCTGTGCCTGGGTTATAGAGGAATATAATATATAGTATATATACACAGTACAGAGCCCATCTGACATGTACATGTGCCTGGGTTATAGAGGAATATAATATATAGTATATATACACAGTGCAGAGCCCATCTGACATGTACCTGTGCCCGGGTTATAGAGGAATATAATATATAGTATATATACACAGTACAGAGCCCATCTGACATGTACCTGTGCCTGGGTTATAGAGGAATATAATATATAGTATATATACACAGTACAGAGCCCATCTGACATGTACCTGTGCCTGGGTTATAGAGGAATATAATATATAGTATATACACAGTACAGAGCCCATCTGACATGTACCTGTGCCTGGGTTATAGAGGAATATAATATATAGTATATACACAGTACAGAGCCCATCTGACATGTACCTGTGCCTGGGTTACAGTGGAATATAATATATAGTATATATACACAGTACAGAGCCCATCTGACATGTACCTGTGCCTGGGATATAGAGGAATATAATATATAGTATATACACAGTACAGAGCCCATCTGACATGTGCCTGGGTTATAGATGAATATAATATAAAGTATATTTACACAGTACAGAGCACATCTGACATGTACCTGTGCCTGGGTTATAGAGGAATATTATATATAGTATATATACAGTACAGAGCCCATCTAACATGTACCTGTGCCTGGGTTATAGAGGAATATAATATATAGTATAATCACACAGTACAGAGCCCATCTGACATGTACCTGTGCCTGGGTTATAGAGGAATATTATATATAGTATATATACACAGTACAGAGCCCATCTGACATGTACCTAGGCCTGGGTTATAGAGGAATATAATATATAGTGTATACACAGTACAGAGCCCATCTAACATGTACCTGTGCCTGGGTTATAGAGGAATATAATATATAGTATATACAGTACAGAGCCCATCTGACATGTACCTGTGCCTGGGTTATAGAGGAATATAATATATAGTATATACAGTACAGAGCCCATCTGACATGTACCTGTGCCTGGGTTATAGAGGAATATAATATATAGCATATATACACAGTACAGACCCCATCTGACATGTACCTGTGCCTGGGTTATAGAGGAATATAATATATAGTATATACAGTACAGAGCCCATCTGACATGTACCTGTGCCTGGGTTATAGAGGAATATAATATATAGTATATACACAGTACAGAGCCCATCTGACATGTACCTGTGCCTGGGTTATAGAGGAATATAATATATAGTATATATACACAGTACAGAGCCCATCTGACATTTACATGTGCCTGGGTTATAGAGGAATATAATATATAGTATATATACACAGTGCAGAGCCCATCTGACATGTGCCTGGGTTATAGAGGAATATAATATATAGTATATACACACAGTACAGAGCCCATCTGACATGTACCTGTGCCTGGGCTATAAAGGAATTTAATATATAGTATATTCACACAGTACAGAGCCCATCTGACATATACCTGTGCCTGGGTTATAGAGGAAGTTAATATATAGTATATACACAGTACAGAGCCCATCTGACATGTACCTGTGCCTGGGTTATAGAGGAATATAATATATAGTATATATACACACAGTACAGAGCCCATCTGGCATGTACCTGTGCCTGGGTTATAGAGGAATATAATATATAGTATATACAGTACAGAGCCCATCTGACATGTACCTGTGGCTGGGTTATAGAGGAATATAATATATAGTATATACAGTACAGAGCCCATCTGACATGTACCTGTGCCCGGGTTATAGAGGAATATAATATATAGTATATACAGTACAGAGCCCATCTGACATGTACCTGTGGCTGGGTTATAGAGGAAGTTAATATATAGTATATACACAGTACAGAGCCCATCTGACATGTACCTGTGCCTGGGTTATAGAGGAATATAATATATAGTATATACACAGTACAGAGCCCATCTGACATGTACCTGTGCCTGGGTTATAGAGGAATATAATATTTAGTATATACACAGTACAGAGCCCATCTGACATGTACCTGTGCCTGGGTTACAGTGGAATATAATATATAGTATATATACACAGTACAGAGCCCATCTGACATGTACCTGTGCCTGGGATATAGAGGAATATAATATATAGTATATACACAGTACAGAGCCCATCTGACATGTGCCTGGGTTATAGATGAATATAATATAAAGTATATTTACATAGTACAGAGCCCATCTGACATGTACCTGTGCTTGGGTTATAGAGGAATATTATATATAGTATATATACAGTACAGAGCCCATCTAACATGTACCTGTGCCTGGGTTATAGAGGAATATAATATATAGTATATACACACAGTACAGAGCCCATCTGACATGTACCTGTGCCTGGGTTATAGAGGAATATTATATATAGTATATATACACAGTACAGAGCCCATCTGACATGTACCTATGCAGGGTTATAGAGCAATATAATATATAGTGTATACACAGTACAGAGACCATCTGACATGTACCTGTGCCTGGGTTATAGAGGAATATAATATATAATATATATACACATTACAGACCCCATCTGACATGTACCTGTGCCTGGGTTATAGAGGAATATAATATATAGTATATATACACAGTACAGAGCCCAGCTGACATGTACCTGTGCCTAGGTTACAGAGGAATATAATATATAGTATATACACACAGTACAGAGCCCATGTGACATGTACCTGTGCCTGGGTTATAGATGAATATAATATAAAGTATATTTACACAGTACAGAGCCCAGCTGACATGTACCTGTGCCCGGGTTATAGAGGAATATAATATATAGTATATACACAGTACAGAGCCCATCTGACATGTACCTGTGCCTGGGTTATAGAGGAATATAATATATAGTATATACACAGTACAGAGCCCATCTGACATGTACCTGTGCCCGGGTTATAGAGGAATATAATATATAGTATATATACACAGTACAGAGCCCATCTGACATGTACCTGTGCCTGGGTTATAGAGGAATATAATATATAGTATATATACACAGTACAGAGCCCATCTGACATGTACATGTGCCTGGGTTATAGAGGAATATAATATATAGTATATATACACAGTGCAGAGCCCATCTGACATGTACCTGTGCCCGGGTTATAGAGGAATATAATATATAGTATATACACAGTACAGAGCCCATCTGACATGTACCTGTGCCTGGGTTATAGAGGAATATAATATATAGTATATACACAGTACAGAGCCCATCTGACATGTACCTGTGCCTGGGTTATAGAGGAATATAATATATAGTATATACACAGTACAGAGCCCATCTGACATGTACCTGTGCCTGGGTTACAGTGGAATATAATATATAGTATATATACACAGTACAGAGCCCATCTGACATGTACCTGTGCCTGGGATATAGAGGAATATAATATATAGTATATACACAGTACAGAGCCCATCTGACATGTGCCTGGGTTATAGATGAATATAATATAAAGTATATTTACACAGTACAGAGCCCATCTGACATGTACCTGTGCCTTGGTTATAGAGGAATATTATATATAGTATATATACAGTACAGAGCCCATCTAACATGTACCTGTGCCTGGGTTATAGAGGAATATAATATATAGTATATACACACAGTACAGAGCCCATCTGACATGTACCTGTGCCTGGGTTATAGAGGAATATTATATATAGTATATATACACAGTACAGAGCCCATCTGACATGTACCTGTGCCTGGGTAATAGAGAAATATAATATATAGTGTATACACAGTACAGAGCCCATCTAACATGTACCTGTGCCTGGGTTATAGAGGAATATAGTATATAGTATATACAGTACAGAGCCCATATGACATGTACCTGTGCCTGGGTTATAGAGGAATATAATATATAGTATATACAGTACAGAGCCCATCTGACATGTACCTGTGCCTGGGTTATAGAGGAATATAATATATAGCATATATACACAGTACAGACCCCATCTGACATGTACCTGTGCCTGGGTTATAGAGGAATATAATATATAGTATATACAGTACAGAGCCCATCTGACATGTACCTGTGCCTGGGTTATAGAGGAATATAATATATAGTATATATACACAGTACAGAGCCCATCTGACATGTACCTGTGCCTGGGTTATAGAGTAATATAATATTTAGTATATACACACAGTACAGAGCCCATCTGACAAGTACCTGTGCCTGGGTTACAGAGGAATATAATATATAGTATATATACACAGTACAGAGCCCATCTGACATGTACCTGTGCCTGGGTTATAGAGTTATATAATATATAGTATATACACACAGTACAGAGCCCATCTGATATGTACCTGTGCCTGGGTTATAGAGGAATATAATATATAGTATTTACACACAGTACAGAGCCCATCTGACATGTACCTGTGCCTAGGTTATAGAGGAATATAATATATAGTATATATACAGTTATACACACAGTACAGAGCCCATCTGACATGTACCTGTGCCTGGGTTATAGAGGAATATAATATATAGTATATATACAGTACAGAGCCCATCTGGCATGTACCTGTGCCTGTTTTATAGAGGAATATAATATATAGTATATACAGTACAGAGCCCATCTGACATGTACCTGTGGCTGGGTTATAGAGGAATATAATATATAGTATATACAGTACAGAGCCCATCTGACATTTACCTGTGCCCGGGTTATAGAGGAATATAATATATAGTATATATACACAGTACAGAGCCCATCTGACATGTACCTGTGCCTGGGTTATAGAGGAATATAATATATAGTATATACAGTACAGAGCCCATCTGACAGGTACCTGTGCCTGGGTTACAGAGGAATATAATATATAGTATATACACACAGTACAGAGCCCATCTGACAAGTACCTGTGCCTGGGTTACAGAGGAATATAATATATAGTATATATACACAGTACAGAGCCCATCTGATATGTACCTGTGCCTGGGTTATAGAGGAATATAATATATAGTATATACAGTACAGAGCCCATCTGACATGTACCTGTACCTGGGTTATAGAGAAATATAATATATAGTATATATACACAGTGCAGAGCCCATCTGACATGTGCCTGGGTTATAGAGGAATATAATATATAGTATATACACACAGTACAGAGCCCATCTGACATGTACCTGTGCCTGGTTTATAGAGGAATATAATATATAGTATATACACACAGTACAGAGCCCATCTGATATGTACCTGTGCCTGGGTTATAGAGGATTATAATATATAGTATTTACACACAGTACAGAGCCCATCTGACATGTACCTGTGCCTGGGTTATAGAGGAAGATAATATTTAGTATATACACAGTACAGAGCCCATCTGACATGTACCTGTGCCTGGGTTATAGAGGAATATAATATATAGTATATATACACACAGTACAGAGCCCATCTGGCATGTACCTGTGCCTGGGTTATAGAGGAATATAATATATAGTATATACAGTACAGAGCCCATCTGACATGTACCTGTGGCTGGGTTATAGAGGAATATAATATATAGTATATACACACAGTACAGAGCCCATCTGACAAGTACCTGTGCCTGGGTTACAGAGGAATATAATATATAGTATATATACACAGTACAGAGCCCATCTGACATGTACCTGTGCCTGGGTTATAGAGGAATATAATATATAGTATATACAGTACAGAGCCCATGTGACATGTACCTGTGCCCGGGTTATAGAGGAATATAATATATAGTATATACACACAGAACAGAGCCCATCTGACATGTACCTGTGCCTGGGTTACAGAGGAATATAATATATAGTATATACACACAGTACAGAGCCCATCTGACATGTACCTGTGCCTGGGTTACAGAGAAATATAATATATAGTATATATACACAGTACAGAGCCCATCTGACATGTACCTGTACCTGGGTTATAGAGGAATATAATATATAGTATATATACACAGTACAGAGCCCATCTGACATGTACCTGTGCCTGGGTTATAGAGGAATATAATATATAGTATATACAGACAGTACAGAGCCCATCTGACATGTACCTGTGCCCGGGTTATAGAGGAATATAATATATAGTATTTACACACAGTACAGAGACCATCTGACATGTACCTGTGCCTAGGTTATAGAGGAATATAATATATAGTATATATACAGTTATACACACAGTACAGAGCCCATCTGACATGTAACTGTGCCTGGGTTATAGAGGAAGATAATATTTAGTATATACACAGTACAGAGCCCATCTGACATGTACCTGTACCTGGGTTATAGAGGAATATAATATATAGTGTATACACAGTACAGAGCCCATCTGACATGTACCTGTGCCTGGGTTACAGAGGAATATAATATATAGTATATATACACAGTACAGAGCCCATCTGACATGTACCTGTGCCTGGGTTATAGAGGAATATAATATATAGTATATATACAGTTATACACACAGTACAGAGCCCATCTGACTTGTACCTGTGCCTGGGTTATAGAGGAAGATAATATTTAGTATATACACAGTACAGAGCCCATCTGACATGTACCTGTGCCTGGGTTATAGAGGAATATAATGTATAGTATATATACACACAGTACAGAGCCCATCTGGCATGTACCTGTGCCTGGGTTATAGAGGAATATAATATATAGTATATACAGTACAGAGCCCATCTGACATGTGCCTGGGTTATAGATGAATATAATATAAAGTATATTTACACAGTACAGAGCCCATCTGACATGTACCTGTGCCTGGGTTATAGAGGAATATTATATATAGTATATATACAGTACAGAGCCCATCTAACATGTACCTGTGCCTGGGTTATAGAGGAATATAATATATAGTATATACACACAGTACAGAGCCCATCTGACATGTACCTGTGCCTGGGTTATAGAGGAATATTATATATAGTATATATACACAGTACAGAGCCCATCTGACATGTACCTATGCCTGGGTTATAGAGGAATATAATATATAGTGTATACACAGTACAGAGACCATCTGACATGTACCTGTGCCTGGGTTATAGAGGAATATAATATATAATATATATACACAGTACAGACCCCATTTGACATGTACCTGTGCCTGGGTTATAGAGGAATATAATATATAGTATATATACACAGTACAGAGCCCAGCTGACATGTACCTGTGCCTAGGTTACAGAGGAATATAATATATAGTATATACACACAGTACAGAGCCCATGTGACATGTACCTCTGCCTGGGTTATAGATGAATATAATATAAAGTATATTTACACAGTACAGAGCCCATCTGACATGTACCTGTGCCTGGGTTATAGAGGAATATAATATATAGTATATATACAGTTATACACACAATACAGAGCCCATCTGACTTGTACCTGTGCCTGGGTTATAGAGGAAGATAATATTTAGTATATACACAGTACAGAGCCCATCTGACATGTACCTGTGCCTGGGTTATAGAGGAATATAATGTATAGTATATATACACACAGTACAGAGCCCATCTGGCATGTACCTGTGCCTGGGTTATAGAGGAATATAATATATAGTATATACAGTACAGAGCCCATCTGACATGTACCTGTGGCTGGGTTATAGAGGAATATAATATATAGTATATACAGTACAGAGCCCATCTGACATGTACCTGTGCCCGGGTTATAGAGGAATATAATATATAGTATATATACACAGTACAGAGCCCATCTGACATGTACCTGTGCCTGGGTTATAGAGGAATATAATATTTAGTATATACAGTACAGAGCCCATCTGACAGGTACCTGTGCCTGGGTTACAGAGGAATATAATATATAGTATATACACACAGTACAGAGCCCATCTGACAAGTACCTGTGCCTGGGTTACAGAGGAATATAATATATAGTATATATACACAGTACAGAGCCCATCTGACATGTACCTGTGCCTGTGTTATAGAGGAATATAATATATAGTATATACAGTACAGAGCCCATCTGACATGTACCTGTGCCCAGGTTATAGAGGAATATAATATATAGTATATACACACAGTACAGAGCCCATCTGACATGTACCTGTGCCTGGGTTACAGAGGAATATAATATAAAGTATATATACACAGTACAGAGCCCATCTGACATGTACCTGTACCTGGGTTATAGAGGAATATAATATATAGTATATATACACAGTACAGAGCCCATCTGACATCTACCTGTGCCTGGGTTATAGAGGAATATAATATATAGTATATACACAGTACAGAGCCCATCTGACATGTACCTGTACCTGGGTTATAGAGGAATATAATATATAGTATATACAGACAGTACAGAGCCCATCTGACATGTACCTGTGCCCGGGTTATAGAGGAATATAATATATAGTATATATACACAGTACAGAGCCCATCTGACATGTACCTGTGCCTGGGTTATAGAGGAATATAATATATAGTATATATACACAGTGCAGAGCCCATCTGACATGTGCCTGGGTTATAGAGGAATATAATATATAGTATATACACACAGTACAGAGCCCATCTGACATGTACCTGTGCCTGGGTTACAGAGGAATATAATATATAGTATATTCACACAGTACAGAGCCCATCTGACATATACCTGTGCCTGGGTTATAGAGGAAGTTAATATATAGTATATACACAGTACAGAGCCCATCAGACATGTACCTGTGCCTGGGTTATAGAGGAAGATAATATATAGTATATACACAGTACAGAGCCCATCTGACATGTACCTGTGCCTGGGTTATAGAGGAATATAATATATAGTATATACACAGTACAGAGCCCATCTGACATGTACCTGTGCCTGGGTTATAGAGGAATATAATATATAGTATATACACAGTACAGAGCCCATCTGACATGTACCTGTGCCTGGGTTACAGTGGAATATAATATATAGTATATATACACAGTACAGAGCCCATCTGACATGTACCTGTGCCTGGGATATAGAGGAATATAATATATAGTATATACACAGTACAGAGCCCATCTGACATGTGCCTGGGTTATAGATGAATATAATATAAAGTATATTTACACAGTACAGAGCCCATCTGACATGTACCTGTGCCTGGGTTATAGAGGAATATTATATATAGTATATATACAGTACAGAGCCCATCTAACATGTACCTGTGCCTGGGTTATAGAGGAATATAATATATAGTATATACACACAGTACAGAGCCCATCTGACATGTACCTGTGCCTGGGTTATAGAGGAATATTATATATAGTATATATACACAGTACAGAGCCCATCTGACATGTACCTATGCCTGGGTTATAGAGGAATATAATATATAGTGTATACACAGTACAGAGACCATCTGACATGTACCTGTGCCTGGGTTATAGAGGAATATAATATATAATATATATACACAGTACAGACCCCATTTGACATGTACCTGTGCCTGGGTTATAGAGGAATATAATATATAGTATATATACACAGTACAGAGCCCAGCTGACATGTACCTGTGCCTAGGTTACAGAGGAATATAATATATAGTATATACACACAGTACAGAGCCCATGTGACATGTACCTCTGCCTGGGTTATAGATGAATATAATATAAAGTATATTTACACAGTACAGAGCCCATCTGACATGTACCTGTGCCTGGGTTATAGAGGAATATAATATATAGTATATACACAGTACAGAGCCCATCTGACATGTACCTGTGCCTGGGTTATAGAGGAATATAATATATAGTATATATACACAGTACAGAGCCCATCTGACATGTACCTGTGCCTGGGTTATAGAGGAATATAATATATAGTATATACACAGTACAGAGCCCATCTGACATGTACCTGTGCCTGGGTTATAGAGGAATATAATATATAGTATATACACAGTACAGAGCCCATCTGACATGTACCTGTGCCTGGGTTACAGAGGAATATAATATATAGTATATATACTAGGGGTGTGCACCGGCCACTTTTCGTGTTTTGTGTTTTGGTTTTGGATCTGGATCTTTCTTCGTGTTTTGGATCTGGATTGGTTTTGCCAAAACCACCCTTCCGTGTTTTGGGTTCTGGGTTTTGTGTTTTGGATCTGTATTTTTTTTTAAAAAAGCATAAAAACAGCTAAAATCACAGAATTTGTAGGTTTTTCTGCTCCTATGCTATTATTAACCTCAATAACCTTAATTTCCACTCATTTCCAGTCTATTCTGAACACCTCACACCTCACACCTCACAATAGTGTTTTTATGTCCAAAACGTTGCACCGAGGTAGCTGGATGACTATGCTAAGCGACACGAGTGGGCGGCACAAACACGTGACCCATCTAGGCGTGAAACTGCAGTGGCAGACAGGATGGCAGTTTGAAAAACTAGGCCCCAAACTGTACATAATGCAAAGAAAAAAAAGAGGTGCAAGATGGAATTGTCCTTGGGCCCTCCCACCCACCCTTATGTTGTATAAACAGGACATGCACACTTTAACAAACCAATCATTTCAGCGCCAGGGTCTGCCACACAACTGTGGCTGAAATGATTGGTTCGTTTGGGCCCCCACAAAACAAGCTGGCAATTAATGTGTCCCTGCACAAACTGGCTCTATGGAGGCAAGATGTCATCCTCATCCTCCACATCCACCGATTCCTCACCCTCTTCAGTGTGTACATCCTCATCCTCACAGAGTATTAATTCGTCCCTGCAGGAACCACAGGTCCCTCTGTACGTTCTGGAGGCTGGTCTCCCTGGAAGAGTTGATAATTCATTTTATGAACATCATCTTCTCCACATTTTGTGGAAGCAACCTCCTACGCCTTTCGCTGACAAGGTTCCCGGCTGCACTAAACACTCTTTCGGAGTACACACTGGAGGGGGGGCAACTCAGGTAAAATAGAGCCAGTTTGTACAGGGACCTCCAAATTGCTTCTTTTTCCTGCCAGTACAGGTACGGACTGTCTGACATGCCTACTTGGATTCTGTCACTGATGTAATCCTTTAACAGACAGACGCACGCTTGTCGCTGCTGCTTTGAGGATTCAAGTGCGGCTACAGCCCACACAATTCACAAAGACAGAAAAAAAAAAAGAATATTTTTATTGTTTGTGGAGCACACTTTGAGGGTTACACCACCCTTTAACAGTCAGACGCACGCTTGTCGCTGCTGCTTTGAGGATGCAAGTGCGGCTACAGCCCACACAATTCACAAAGACAGAAAAAAGAAGAAGAATATTTTAATTGTTTGTGTAGCACACTTTGAGGGTGTCACCACCCTTTAACAGACAGACGCACGCTTGTCGCTGCTGCTTTAAGGATGCAGGTGCGGCTACAGCCCACACAATTCACAAAGACAGAAAAAAGAAGAATATTTTTATTGTTTGTGTAGCACACTTTGAGGGTGTCACCACCCTTTAACAGACAGACGCACGCTTGTCGCTGCTGCTTTGAGGATGCAAGTGCGGCTACATCGCACACAAGTCACAAACACATTAAAAAAATAGTTTTTTATTTTTGGAGCACTTTGAGAGTTACACCACCCTTTAACAGACAGACGCACGCTTGTCGCTGCTGCTTTAAGGATGCAGGTGCGGCTACAGCCCACACATTTCACAAAGACCGAAAAAAAAAGAACAATATTTTAATTGTTTCTGTAGAACACTTTGAGGTGTCACCACCCTTTAACAGACAGACGCACGCTTGTCGCTGCTGCTTTAAGGATGCAGGTGCGGCTACAGCCCACACAATTCACAAAGACAGAAAAAAGAAGAATATTTTTATTGTTTGTGTAGCACACTTTGAGGGTGTCACCACCCTTTAACAGACAGACGCACGCTTGTCGCTGCTGCTTTGAGGATGCAGGTGGAATCTAGACGGGATTTGGAACCGAGGACACACTACCTCCATCAATTGTCTAAATCCCACTGCACTAATGTCGGATACCGGACGCACGTCTAACACCAACATAGCAGTCAAGGCCTCAGTTATACGTTTTGCTTCAGGATGACTGCTGTCGTACTTCATCCTCATCGCTAGGGACTGTTGGAGGGTCAATTGTTTAGTAAAAGTAGTGATATTCCTACTTCCTCTCTGGGATGATGAACAACTCCCAGCAGCAGCAACAGCACTAGGAGGAAGTGGTTCTTGATCTTTCCCTATTTTATTTTTATCGGAGAAAGTTTGGTCCTCCATTTATGTTATATTGATATATACGTGCGGCTAAAGCGCACACAAACACAGAAAATATTTTTTTATTTTTGCTGGAGAGTAGTGCACTTTGTGGGTTACACCACCCTTTAAGAAATGAGCCAGCCGGCTCTTTACTTATGGGACACAGGCGCACGCTTGGCGCTGCTCCTTTGTTGATGCATGTGCAGCCACAGTGCACACAAGTCACAAACACAGAAAATATATATTTTTTTGGTTTGGAGTGTACTTTGGGGGTTACAGCACCCTTAACGGTCAAGCCAGCCAGCCCTTTACTTATGACACAGGCGCACGCTTGGCACTACTTTGTTGATGCACATGCGGCTACTGCGCACACAATTCACAAACACAGAAAATAATTTTTTTTTTGGTTTGGACTGGAGTGTACTTTCGGGGGTTACAGCACCCTTAACGGTCAAGCCAGCCGGCCCTTTACTTATGACACAGGCGCACGCTTGGCACTACTTTGTTGATGAACGTGCGGCTACTGCGCACACAATTCACAAACACAGAAAATAATTTTTTTTTGGTTTGGACTGGAGTGTACTTTGGGGGTTACAGCACCCTTTAATGGTCAAGCCAGCCGGCCCTTTACTTATGACACAGGCGCACGCTTGGCACTACTTTGTTGATGCATATCCGGCTACTGCGCACACAATTCACAAACACAGAAAATAATTTTTTTTTTGGTTTGGACTGGAGTGTACTTTCGGGGGTTACAGCACCCTTAACGGTCAAGCCAGCCGGCCCTTTACTTATGACACAGGCGCACGCTTGGCACTACTTTGTTGATGAACGTGCGGCTACTGCGCACACAATTCACAAACACAGAAAATATATTATTTTTTTAGCACTTGGGGGGAGCACCCCTGATGGACAGAGCACCCCCTGGACAACACTTCAGCACCCCTTTAGGACTGGGACACTGCACAGGACTTTGGAGTGGACACAGCCCCTATGGAGAACTGACTGCACAACACAGTCCAGCCAGCCCCTATGGACTTTGAAGTAGTGGACACAGCCCCTATTAACAACAGCAGCACAGCACAACACAGCCAGCCCCTATGGACTTTGAAGTAGTGGACAACAGCAGCACTACACTACACTACACTACACAGCCCTAACTCAAACCCTCCCTCTTCACTGTCCACAGCCGAGTGAGAAAATGGTGCCGACGTGTGTACCTTATATAGGATCCAAAACCCGCGAGACTCGGAAGGCGGGAAGATGACGTTTTGCCTCGATTTCAGATCCGAGTCAGGCGGGAAAAGTCGAGCCTGACTCGGATCGGACTCGGATCGGGGGGGCTCGGGGGGGTTCGGATTTCAGAAATCCGAACCCGCTCACCCCTAATATATACACAGTACAGAGCCCATCTGACATGTACCTGTGCCTGGGTTATAGAGGAATATAATATATAGTATATACACAGTACAGAGCCCATCTGACATGTGCCTGGGTTATAGATGAATATAATATAAAGTATATTTACACAGTACAGAGCCCATCTGACATGTACCTGTGCCTGGGTTATAGAGGAATATTATATATAGTATATATACAGTACAGAGCCCATCTAACATGTACCTAGGCCTGGGTTATAGAGGAATATCATATATAGTATATACACACAGTACAGAGCCCATCTGACATGTACCTGTGCCTGGGTTATAGAGGAATATTATATATAGTATATATACACAGTACAGAGCCCATCTGACATGTACCTAGGCCTGGGTTATAGAGGAATATAATATATAGTGTATACACAGTACAGAGCCCATCTAACATGTACCTGTGCCTGGGTTATAGAGGAATATAATATATAGTATATACAGTACAGAGCCCATCTGACATGTACCTGTGCCTGGGTTATAGAGGAATATAATATATAGTATATACAGTACAGAGCCCATCTGACATGTACCTGTGCCTGGGTTATAGAGGAATATAATATATAGCATATATACACAGTACAGACCCCATCTGACATGTACCTGTGCCTGGGTTATAGAGGAATATAATATATAGTATATACAGTACAGAGCCCATCTGACATGTACCTGTGCCTGGGTTATAGAGGAATATAATATATAGTATATATACACAGTACAGAGCCCATCTGACACGTACCTGTGCCTGGGTTATAGAGTAATATAATATTTAGTATATACACACAGTACAGAGCCCATCTGACATGTACCTGTGCCTGGGTTATAGAGGAATATAATATATAGTATATACACACAGTACAGAGCCCATCTGATATGTACCTGTGCCTGGGTTATAGAGGAATATAATATATAGTATTTACACACAGTACAGAGCCCATCTGACATGTACCTGTGCCTAGGTTATAGAGGAATATAATATATAGTATATATACAGTTATACACACAGTACAGAGCCCATCTGACATGTACCTGTGCCTGGGTTATAGAGGAAGATAATATTTAGTATATACACAGTACAGAGCCCATCTGACATGTACCTGTGCCTGGGTTATAGAGGAATATAATATATAGTATATATACACACAGTACAGAGCCCATCTGGCATGTACCTGTGCCTGGGTTATAGAGGAATATAATATATAGTATATACAGTACAGAGCCCATCTGACATGTACCTGTGGCTGGGTTATAGAGGAATATAATATATAGTATATACAGAACAGAGCCCATCTGACATTTACCTGTGCCCGGGTTATAGAGGAATATAATATATAGTATATATACACAGTACAGAGCCCATCTGACATGTACCTGTGCCTGGGTTATAGAGGAATATAATATATAGTATATACAGTACAGAGCCCATCTGACAGGTACCTGTGCCTGGGTTACAGAGGAATATAATATATAGTATATACACACAGTACAGAGCCCATCTGACAAGTACCTGTGCCTGGGTTACAGAGGAATATAATATATAGTATATATACACAGTACAGAGCCCATCTGACATGTACCTGTGCCTGGGTTATAGAGGAATTTAATATATAGTATATACAGTACAGAGCCCATCTGACATGTACCTGTGCCCGGGTTATAGAGGAATATAATATATAGTATATATATACCCACAGTACAGAGCACATCTGACATGTACCTGTGCCTGGGTTACAGAGGAATATAATATATAGTATATACACACAGTACAGAGCCCATCTGACAAGTACCTGTGCCTGGGTTACAGAGGAATATAATATATAGTATATATACACAGTACAGAGCCCATCTGACATGTACCTGTGCCTGGGTTATAGAGGAATATAATATATAGTATATACAGTACAGAGCCCATCTGACATGTACCTGTGCCCGGGTTATAGAGGAATATAATATAAAGTATATATACACAGTACAGAGCCCATCTGACATGTACCTGTACCTGGGTTATAGAGGAATATAATATATAGTATATATACACAGTACAGAGCCCATCTGACATGTACCTGTGCCTGGGTTACAGAGGAATATAATATAAAGTATATATACACAGTACAGAGCCCATCTGACATGTACCTGTACCTGGGTTATAGAGGAATATAATATATAGTATATATACACAGTAGAGAGCCCATCTGACATGTACCTGTGCCTGGGTTATAGAGGAAGATAATATTTAGTATATACACAGTACAGAGCCCATCTGACATGTACCTGTACCTGGGTTATAGAGGAATATAATATATAGTGTATACACAGTACAGAGCCCATCTGACATGTACCTGTGCCTGGGTTATAGAGGAATATAATATATAGTATATATATATACAGTTATACACACAGTACAGAGCCCATCTGACTTGTACCTGTGCCTGGGTTATAGAGGAAGATAATATTTAGTATATACACAGTACAGAGCCCATCTGACATGTACCTGTGCCTGGGTTATAGAGGAATATAATATATAGTATATATACACACAGTACAGAGCCCATCTGGCATGTACCTGTGCCTGGGTTATAGAGGAATATAATATATAGTATATACAGTACAGAGCCCATCTGACATGTACCTGTGGCTGGGTTATAGAGGAATATAATATATAGTATATACAGTACAGAGCCCATCTGACATGTACCTGTGCCCGGGTTATAGAGGAATATAATATATAGTATATATACACAGTACAGAGCCCATCTGACATGTACCTGTGCCTGGGTTATAGAGGAATATAATATTTAGTATATACAGTACAGAGCCCATCTGACAGGTACCTGTGCCTGGGTTACAGAGGAATATAATATATAGTATATACACACAGTACAGAGCCCATCTGACAAGTACCTGTGCCTGGGTTACAGAGGAATATAATATATAGTATATATACACAGTACAGAGCCCATCTGACATGTACCTGTGCCTGTGTTATAGAGGAATATAATATATAGTATATACAGTACAGAGCCCATCTGACATGTACCTGTGCCCGGGTTATAGAGGAATATAATATATAGTATATACACACAGTACAGAGCCCATCTGACATGTACCTGTGCCTGGGTTACAGAGGAATATAATATATAGTATATACACACAGTACAGAGCCCATCTGACATGTACCTGTGCCTGGGTTACAGAGGAATATAATATAAAGTATATATACACAGTACAGAGCCCATCTGACATGTACCTGTACCTGGGTTATAGAGGAATATAATATATAGTATATATACACAGTACAGAGCCCATCTGACATCTACCTGTGCCTGGGTTATAGAGGAATATAATATATAGTATATACACAGTACAGAGCCCATCTGACATGTACCTGTGCCCGGGTTATAGAGGAATATAATATATAGTATATACAGACAGTACAGAGCCCATCTGACATGTACCTGTGCCCGGGTTATAGAGGAATATAATATATAGTATATATACACAGTACAGAGCCCATCTGACATGTACCTGTGCCTGGGTTATAGAGGAATATAATATATAGTATATATACACAGTGCAGAGCCCATCTGACATGTGCCTGGGTTATAGAGGAATATAATATATAGTATATACACACAGTACAGAGCCCATCTGACATGTACCTGTGCCTGGGCTATAGAGGAATTTAATATATAGTATATTCACACAGTACAGAGCCCATCTGACATATACCTGTGCCTGGGTTATAGAGGAAGTTAATATATAGTATATACACAGTACAGAGCCCATCAGACATGTACCTGTGCCTGGGTTATAGAGGAAGATAATATATAGTATATAAACAGTACAGAGCCCATCTGACATGTACCTGTGCCTGGGTTATAGAGGAATATAATATATAGTATATACACAGTACAGAGCCCATCTGACATGTACCTGTGCCTGGGTTATAGAGGAATATAATATATAGTATATACACAGTACAGAGCCCATCTGACATGTACCTGTGCCTGGGTTACAGTGGAATATAATATATAGTATATATACACAGTACAGAGCCCATCTGACATGTACCTGTGCCTGGGATATAGAGGAATATAATATATAGTATATACACAGTACAGAGCCCATCTGACATGTGCCTGGGTTATAGATGAATATAATATAAAGTATATTTACACAGTACAGAGCCCATCTGACATGTACCTGTGCCTGGGTTATAGAGGAATATTATATATAGTATATATACAGTACAGAGCCCATCTAACATGTACCTGTGCCTGGGTTATAGAGGAATATAATATATAGTATATACACACAGTACAGAGCCCATCTGACATGTACCTGTGCCTGGGTTATAGAGGAATATTATATATAGTATATATACACAGTACAGAGCCCATCTGATATGTACCTGTGCCTGGGTTATAGAGGAATATAATATATAGTATATACACACAGTACAGAGCCCATCTGATATGTACCTGTGCCTGGGTTATAGAGGAATATAATATATAGTATTTACACACAGTACAGGGCCCATCTGACATGTACCTGTGCCTGGGTTATAGAGGAAGATAATATTTAGTATATACACAGTACAGAGCCCATCTGACATGTACCTGTGCCTGGGTTATAGAGGAATATAATATATAGTATATATACACACAGTACAGAGCCCATCTGGCATGTACCTGTGCCTGGGTTATAGAGGAATATAATATATAGTATATACAGTACAGAGCCCATCTGACATGTACCTGTGGCTGGGTTATAGAGGAATATAATATATAGTATATACAGTACAGAGCCCATCTGACATGTACCTGTGCCCGGGTTATAGAGGAATATAATATATAGTATATACAGTACAGAGCCCATCTGACAGGTACCTGTGCCTGGGTTATAGAGGAATATAATATATAGTATATACACAGTACAGAGCCCATCTGACATGTACCTGTGCCCGGGTTATAGAGGAATATAATATATAGTATACACAGTACAGAGCCCATCTGACATGTACCTGTGCCTGGGTTATAGAGTAATATAATATTTAGTATATACACACAGTACAGAGCCCATCTGACATGTACCTGTGCCTGGGTTATAGAGGAATATAATATATAGTATATACACACAGTACAGAGCCCATCTGATATGTACCTGTGCCTGGGTTATAGAGGAATATAATATATAGTATTTACACACAGTACAGGGCCCATCTGACATGTACCTGTGCCTGGGTTATAGAGGAATATAATATATAGTATATATACACACAGTACAGAGCCCATCTGGCATGTACCTGTGCCTGGGTTATAGAGGAATATAATATATAGTATATATACACAGTACAGAGCCCATCTGACATGTACCTGTGCCTGGGTTATAGAGGAAGATAATATTTAGTATATACACAGTACAGAGCCCATCTGACATGTACCTGTACCTGGGTTATAGAGGAATATAATATATAGTGTATACACAGTACAGAGCCCATCTGACATGTACCTGTGCCTGGGTTATAGAGGAATATAATATATAGTATATATATATACAGTTATACACACAGTACAGAGCCCATCTGACTTGTACCTGTGCCTGGGTTATAGAGGAAGATAATATTTAGTATATACACAGTACAGAGCCCATCTGACATGTACCTGTGCCTGGGTTATAGAGGAATATAATATATAGTATATATACACACAGTACAGAGCCCATCTGGCATGTACCTGTGCCTGGGTTATAGAGGAATATAATATATAGTATATACAGTACAGAGCCCATCTGACATGTACCTGTGGCTGGGTTATAGAGGAATATAATATATAGTATATACAGTACAGAGCCCATCTGACATGTACCTGTGCCCGGGTTATAGAGGAATATAATATATAGTATATATACACAGTACAGAGCCCATCTGACATGTACCTGTGCCTGGGTTATAGAGGAATATAATATTTAGTATATACAGTACAGAGCCCATCTGACAGGTACCTGTGCCTGGGTTACAGAGGAATATAATATATAGTATATACACACAGTACAGAGCCCATCTGACAAGTACCTGTGCCTGGGTTACAGAGGAATATAATATATAGTATATATACACAGTACAGAGCCCATCTGACATGTACCTGTGCCTGTGTTATAGAGGAATATAATATATAGTATATACAGTACAGAGCCCATCTGACATGTACCTGTGCCCGGGTTATAGAGGAATATAATATATAGTATATACACACAGTACAGAGCCCATCTGACATGTACCTGTGCCTGGGTTACAGAGGAATATAATATATAGTATATACACACAGTACAGAGCCCATCTGACATGTACCTGTGCCTGGGTTACAGAGGAATATAATATAAAGTATATATACACAGTACAGAGCCCATCTGACATGTACCTGTACCTGGGTTATAGAGGAATATAATATATAGTATATATACACAGTACAGAGCCCATCTGACATCTACCTGTGCCTGGGTTATAGAGGAATATAATATATAGTATATACACAGTACAGAGCCCATCTGACATGTACCTGTACCTGGGTTATAGAGGAATATAATATATAGTATATACAGACAGTACAGAGCCCATCTGACATGTACCTGTGCCCGGGTTATAGAGGAATATAATATATAGTATATATACACAGTACAGAGCCCATCTGACATGTACCTGTGCCTGGGTTATAGAGGAATATAATATATAGTATATATACACAGTGCAGAGCCCATCTGACATGTGCCTGGGTTATAGAGGAATATAATATATAGTATATACACACAGTACAGAGCCCATCTGACATGTACCTGTGCCTGGGCTATAGAGGAATTTAATATATAGTATATTCACACAGTACAGAGCCCATCTGACATATACCTGTGCCTGGGTTATAGAGGAAGTTAATATATAGTATATACACAGTACAGAGCCCATCAGACATGTACCTGTGCCTGGGTTATAGAGGAAGATAATATATAGTATATAAACAGTACAGAGCCCATCTGACATGTACCTGTGCCTGGGTTATAGAGGAATATAATATATAGTATATACACAGTACAGAGCCCATCTGACATGTACCTGTGCCTGGGTTATAGAGGAATATAATATATAGTATATACACAGTACAGAGCCCATCTGACATGTACCTGTGCCTGGGTTACAGTGGAATATAATATATAGTATATATACACAGTACAGAGCCCATCTGACATGTACCTGTGCCTGGGATATAGAGGAATATAATATATAGTATATACACAGTACAGAGCCCATCTGACATGTGCCTGGGTTATAGATGAATATAATATAAAGTATATTTACACAGTACAGAGCCCATCTGACATGTACCTGTGCCTGGGTTATAGAGGAATATTATATATAGTATATATACAGTACAGAGCCCATCTAACATGTACCTGTGCCTGGGTTATAGAGGAATATAATATATAGTATATACACACAGTACAGAGCCCATCTGACATGTACCTGTGCCTGGGTTATAGAGGAATATTATATATAGTATATATACACAGTACAGAGCCCATCTGATATGTACCTGTGCCTGGGTTATAGAGGAATATAATATATAGTATATACACACAGTACAGAGCCCATCTGATATGTACCTGTGCCTGGGTTATAGAGGAATATAATATATAGTATTTACACACAGTACAGGGCCCATCTGACATGTACCTGTGCCTGGGTTATAGAGGAAGATAATATTTAGTATATACACAGTACAGAGCCCATCTGACATGTACCTGTGCCTGGGTTATAGAGGAATATAATATATAGTATATATACACACAGTACAGAGCCCATCTGGCATGTACCTGTGCCTGGGTTATAGAGGAATATAATATATAGTATATACAGTACAGAGCCCATCTGACATGTACCTGTGGCTGGGTTATAGAGGAATATAATATATAGTATATACAGTACAGAGCCCATCTGACATGTACCTGTGCCCGGGTTATAGAGGAATATAATATATAGTATATACAGTACAGAGCCCATCTGACAGGTACCTGTGCCTGGGTTATAGAGGAATATAATATATAGTATATACACAGTACAGAGCCCATCTGACATGTACCTGTGCCCGGGTTATAGAGGAATATAATATATAGTATACACAGTACAGAGCCCATCTGACATGTACCTGTGCCTGGGTTATAGAGTAATATAATATTTAGTATATACACACAGTACAGAGCCCATCTGACATGTACCTGTGCCTGGGTTATAGAGGAATATAATATATAGTATATACACACAGTACAGAGCCCATCTGATATGTACCTGTGCCTGGGTTATAGAGGAATATAATATATAGTATTTACACACAGTACAGGGCCCATCTGACATGTACCTGTGCCTGGGTTATAGAGGAAGATAATATTTAGTATATACACAGTACAGAGCCCATCTGACATGTACCTGTGCCTGGGTTATAGAGGAATATAATATATAGTATATATACACACAGTACAGAGCCCATCTGGCATGTACCTGTGCCTGGGTTATAGAGGAATATAATATATAGTATATACAGTACAGAGCCCATCTGACATGTACCTGTGGCTGGGTTATAGAGGAATATAATATATAGTATATACAGTACAGAGCCCATCTGACATGTACCTGTGCCTGGGTTATAGAGGAATATAATATATAGTATATACAGTACAGAGCCCATCTGACAGGTACCTGTGCCTGGGTTATAGAGGAATATAATATATAGTATATACACAGTACAGAGCCCATCTGACATATACCTGTGCCTGGGTTACAGAGGAATATAATATATAGTATATACACACAGTACAGAGCCCATCTGACAAGTACCTGTGCCTGGGTTACAGAGGAATATAATATATAGTATATATACACAGTACAGAGCCCATCTGACATGTACCTGTGCCTGGGTTATAGAGGAATATAATATATAGTATATACAGTACAGAGCCCATCTGACATGTACCTGTACCTGGGTTATAGAGGAATATAATATATAGTATATATACACAGTACAGAGCCCATCTGACATGTACCTGTGCCCGGGTTATAGAGGAATATAATATATAGTATATACACAGTACAGAGCCCATCTGACATGTACCTGTGCCTGGGTTATAGAGGAATATAATATATAGTATATATACACAGTACAGAGCCCATCTGACATGTACCTGTGCCTGGGTTATAGAGGAATATAATATATAGTATATACACAGTGCAGAGCCCATCTGACATGTACCTGTGCCTGGGTTATAGAGGAATATAATATATAGTATATACACAGTACAGAGCCCATCTGACATGTACCTGTGCCTGGGTTACAGAGGAATATAATATATAGTATATATACACAGTACAGAGCCCATCTGACATGTACCTGTGCCTGGGTTATAGAGGAATATAATATATAGTATATACACAGTACAGAGCCCATCTGACATGTGCCTGGGTTATAGATGAATATAATATAAAGTATATTTACACAGTACAGAGACCATCTGACATGTACCTGTGCCTGGGTTATAGAGGAATATTATATATAGTATATATACACAGTACAGAGCCCATCTGACATGTACCTATGCCTGGGTTATAGAGGAATATAATATATAGTGTATACACAGTACAGAGCCCATCTAACATGTACCTGTGCCTGGGTTATAGAGGAATATAATATATAGTATATACAGTACAGAGCCCATCTGACATGTACCTGTGCCTGGGTTATAGAGGAATATAATATATAGTATATACAGTACAGAGCCCATCTGACATGTACCTGTGCCTGGGTTATAGAGGAATATAATATATAGCATATATACACAGTACAGACCCCATCTGACATGTACCTGTGCCTGGGTTATAGAGGAATATAATATATAGTATACACAGTACAGAGCCCATCTGACATGTACCTGTGCCTGGGTTATAGAGTAATATAATATTTAGTATATACACACAGTACAGAGCCCATCTGACATGTACCTGTGCCTGGGTTATAGAGGAATATAATATATAGTATATATACACAGTACAGAGCCCATCTGATATGTACCTGTGCCTGGGTTATAGAGGAATATAATATATAGTATTTACACACAGTACAGGGCCCATCTGACATGTACCTGTGCCTGGGTTATAGAGGAAGATAATATTTAGTATATACACAGTACAGAGCCCATCTGACATGTACCTGTGCCTGGGTTATAGAGGAATATAATATATAGTATATATACACACAGTACAGAGCCCATCTGGCATGTACCTGTGCCTGGGTTATAGAGGAATATAATATATAGTATATACAGTACAGAGCCCATCTGACATGTACCTGTGGCTGGGTTATAGAGGAATATAATATATAGTATATACAGTACAGAGCCCATCTGACATGTACCTGTGCCCGGGTTATAGAGGAATATAATATATAGTATATATACACAGTACAGACCCCATCTGACATGTACCTGTGCCTGGGTTATAGAGGAATATAATATATAGTATATACAGTACAGAGCCCATCTGACAGGTACCTGTGCCTGGGTTATAGAGGAATATAATATATAGTATATACACAGTACAGAGCCCATCTGACATATACCTGTGCCTGGGTTACAGAGGAATATAATATATAGTATATACACACAGTACAGAGCCCATCTGACAAGTACCTGTGCCTGGGTTACAGAGGAATATAATATATAGTATATATACACAGTACAGAGCCCATCTGACATGTACCTGTGCCTGGGTTATAGAGGAATATAATATATAGTATATACAGTACAGAGCCCATCTGACATGTACCTGTGCCCGGGTTATAGAGGAATATAATATATAGTATATACACACAGTACAGAGCCCATCTGAGTTGTACCTGTGCCTGGGTTACAGAGAAATATAATATATAGTATATATACACAGTACAGAGCCCATCTGACATGTACCTGTACCTGGGTTATAGAGGAATATAATATATAGTATATACACACAGTACAGAGCCCATCTGACATGTACCTGTGCCTGGGTTATAGAGGAAGATAATATATAGTATATAAACAGTACAGAGCCCATCTGACATGTACCTGTGCCTGGGTTATAGAGGAATATAATATATAGTATATACACAGTACAGAGCCCATCTGACATGTACCTGTGCCTGGGTTATAGAGGAATATAATATATAGTATATACACAGTACAGAGCCCATCTGACATGTACCTGTGCCTGGGTTACAGTGGAATATAATATATAGTATATATACACAGTACAGAGCCCATCTGACATGTACCTGTGCCTGGGATATAGAGGAATATAATATATAGTATATACACAGTACAGAGCCCATCTGACATGTGCCTGGGTTATAGATGAATATAATATAAAGTATATTTACACAGTACAGAGCCCATCTGACATGTACCTGTGCCTGGGTTATAGAGGAATATTATATATAGTATATATACAGTACAGAGCCCATCTAACATGTACCTGTGCCTGGGTTATAGAGGAATATAATATATAGTATATACACACAGTACAGAGCCCATCTGACATGTACCTGTGCCTGGGTTATAGAGGAATATTATATATAGTATATATACACAGTACAGAGCCCATCTGATATGTACCTGTGCCTGGGTTATAGAGGAATATAATATATAGTATATACACACAGTACAGAGCCCATCTGATATGTACCTGTGCCTGGGTTATAGAGGAATATAATATATAGTATTTACACACAGTACAGGGCCCATCTGACATGTACCTGTGCCTGGGTTATAGAGGAAGATAATATTTAGTATATACACAGTACAGAGCCCATCTGACATGTACCTGTGCCTGGGTTATAGAGGAATATAATATATAGTATATATACACACAGTACAGAGCCCATCTGGCATGTACCTGTGCCTGGGTTATAGAGGAATATAATATATAGTATATACAGTACAGAGCCCATCTGACATGTACCTGTGGCTGGGTTATAGAGGAATATAATATATAGTATATACAGTACAGAGCCCATCTGACATGTACCTGTGCCCGGGTTATAGAGGAATATAATATATAGTATATACAGTACAGAGCCCATCTGACAGGTACCTGTGCCTGGGTTATAGAGGAATATAATATATAGTATATACACAGTACAGAGCCCATCTGACATGTACCTGTGCCCGGGTTATAGAGGAATATAATATATAGTATACACAGTACAGAGCCCATCTGACATGTACCTGTGCCTGGGTTATAGAGTAATATAATATTTAGTATATACACACAGTACAGAGCCCATCTGACATGTACCTGTGCCTGGGTTATAGAGGAATATAATATATAGTATATACACACAGTACAGAGCCCATCTGATATGTACCTGTGCCTGGGTTATAGAGGAATATAATATATAGTATTTACACACAGTACAGGGCCCATCTGACATGTACCTGTGCCTGGGTTATAGAGGAAGATAATATTTAGTATATACACAGTACAGAGCCCATCTGACATGTACCTGTGCCTGGGTTATAGAGGAATATAATATATAGTATATATACACACAGTACAGAGCCCATCTGGCATGTACCTGTGCCTGGGTTATAGAGGAATATAATATATAGTATATACAGTACAGAGCCCATCTGACATGTACCTGTGGCTGGGTTATAGAGGAATATAATATATAGTATATACAGTACAGAGCCCATCTGACATGTACCTGTGCCTGGGTTATAGAGGAATATAATATATAGTATATACAGTACAGAGCCCATCTGACAGGTACCTGTGCCTGGGTTATAGAGGAATATAATATATAGTATATACACAGTACAGAGCCCATCTGACATATACCTGTGCCTGGGTTACAGAGGAATATAATATATAGTATATACACACAGTACAGAGCCCATCTGACAAGTACCTGTGCCTGGGTTACAGAGGAATATAATATATAGTATATATACACAGTACAGAGCCCATCTGACATGTACCTGTGCCTGGGTTATAGAGGAATATAATATATAGTATATACAGTACAGAGCCCATCTGACATGTACCTGTACCTGGGTTATAGAGGAATTTAATATATAGTATATATACACAGTACAGAGCCCATCTGACATGTACCTGTGCCCGGGTTATAGAGGAATATAATATATAGTATATACACAGTACAGAGCCCATCTGACATGTACCTGTGCCTGGGTTATAGAGGAATATAATATATAGTATATATACACAGTACAGAGCCCATCTGACATGTACCTGTGCCTGGGTTATAGAGGAATATAATATATAGTATATACACAGTGCAGAGCCCATCTGACATGTACCTGTGCCTGGGTTATAGAGGAATATAATATATAGTATATACACAGTACAGAGCCCATCTGACATGTACCTGTGCCTGGGTTACAGAGGAATATAATATATAGTATATATACACAGTACAGAGCCCATCTGACATGTACCTGTGCCTGGGTTATAGAGGAATATAATATATAGTATATACACAGTACAGAGCCCATCTGACATGTGCCTGGGTTATAGATGAATATAATATAAAGTATATTTACACAGTACAGAGACCATCTGACATGTACCTGTGCCTGGGTTATAGAGGAATATTATATATAGTATATATACACAGTACAGAGCCCATCTGACATGTACCTATGCCTGGGTTATAGAGGAATATAATATATAGTGTATACACAGTACAGAGCCCATCTAACATGTACCTGTGCCTGGGTTATAGAGGAATATAATATATAGTATATACAGTACAGAGCCCATCTGACATGTACCTGTGCCTGGGTTATAGAGGAATATAATATATAGTATATACAGTACAGAGCCCATCTGACATGTACCTGTGCCTGGGTTATAGAGGAATATAATATATAGCATATATACACAGTACAGACCCCATCTGACATGTACCTGTGCCTGGGTTATAGAGGAATATAATATATAGTATACACAGTACAGAGCCCATCTGACATGTACCTGTGCCTGGGTTATAGAGTAATATAATATTTAGTATATACACACAGTACAGAGCCCATCTGACATGTACCTGTGCCTGGGTTATAGAGGAATATAATATATAGTATATATACACAGTACAGAGCCCATCTGATATGTACCTGTGCCTGGGTTATAGAGGAATATAATATATAGTATTTACACACAGTACAGGGCCCATCTGACATGTACCTGTGCCTGGGTTATAGAGGAAGATAATATTTAGTATATACACAGTACAGAGCCCATCTGACATGTACCTGTGCCTGGGTTATAGAGGAATATAATATATAGTATATATACACACAGTACAGAGCCCATCTGGCATGTACCTGTGCCTGGGTTATAGAGGAATATAATATATAGTATATACAGTACAGAGCCCATCTGACATGTACCTGTGGCTGGGTTATAGAGGAATATAATATATAGTATATACAGTACAGAGCCCATCTGACATGTACCTGTGCCCGGGTTATAGAGGAATATAATATATAGTATATATACACAGTACAGACCCCATCTGACATGTACCTGTGCCTGGGTTATAGAGGAATATAATATATAGTATATACAGTACAGAGCCCATCTGACAGGTACCTGTGCCTGGGTTATAGAGGAATATAATATATAGTATATACACAGTACAGAGCCCATCTGACATATACCTGTGCCTGGGTTACAGAGGAATATAATATATAGTATATACACACAGTACAGAGCCCATCTGACAAGTACCTGTGCCTGGGTTACAGAGGAATATAATATATAGTATATATACACAGTACAGAGCCCATCTGACATGTACCTGTGCCTGGGTTATAGAGGAATATAATATATAGTATATACAGTACAGAGCCCATCTGACATGTACCTGTGCCCGGGTTATAGAGGAATATAATATATAGTATATACACACAGTACAGAGCCCATCTGAGTTGTACCTGTGCCTGGGTTACAGAGAAATATAATATATAGTATATATACACAGTACAGAGCCCATCTGACATGTACCTGTACCTGGGTTATAGAGGAATATAATATATAGTATATATACACAGTACAGAGCCCATCTGACATGTACCTGTACCTGGGTTATAGAGGAATATAATATATAGTATATATGCACAGTACAGAGCCCATCTGACATGTACCTGTGCCTGGGTTATAGAGGAATATAATATATAGTATATACACAGTACAGAGCCCATCTGACATGTACCTGTACCTGGGTTATAGAGGAATATAATATATAGTATATACAGACAGTACAGAGCCCATCTGACATGTACATGTGCCTGGGTTATAGAGGAATATAATATATAGTATATATACACAGTGCAGAGCCCATCTGACATGTGCCTGGGTTATAGAGGAATATAATATATAGTATATACACATAGTACAGAGCCCATCTGACAAGTACCTGTGCCTGGGTTATAGAGGAATATAATATATAGTATATATACACAGTACAGAGCCCATCTGACATGTACATGTGCCTGGGTTATAGAGGAATATAATATATAGTATATATACACAGTGCAGAGCCCATCTGACATGTGCCTGGGTTATAGAGGAATATAATATATAGTATATACACACAGTACAGAGCCCATCTGACATGTACCTGTGCCTGGGCTATAGAGGAATTTAATATATAGTATATACACACAGTACAGAGCCCACCTGACATGTACCTGTGCCTGGGTTATAGAGGAATATAATATATAGTATATATACAGTTATACACACAGTACAGAGCCCATCTGACATGTACATGTGCCTGGGTTATAGAGGAATATAATATATAGTATATATACACAGTGCAGAGCCCATCTGACATGTGCCTGGGTTATAGAGGAATATAATATATAGTATATACACATAGTACAGAGCCCATCTGACAAGTACCTGTGCCTGGGTTATAGAGGAATATAATATATAGTATATATACACAGTACAGAGCCCATCTGACATGTACATGTGCCTGGGATATAGAGGAATATAATATATAGTATATATACACAGTGCAGAGCCCATCTGACATGTGCCTGGGTTATAGAGGAATATAATATATAGTATATACACACAGTACAGAGCCCATCTGACATGTACCTGTGCCTGGGTTATAGAGGAATTTTATAAATAGTATATATACACAGTACAGAGCCCATCTGACATGTACCTATGCCTGGGTTATAGAGGAATATAATATATAGTGTATACACAGTACAGAGACCATCTGACATGTACCTGTGCCTGGGTTATAGAGGAATATAATATATAATATATATACACAGTACAGACCCCATCTGACATGTACCTGTGCCTGGGTTATAGAGGAATATAATATATAGTATATATACACAGTACAGAGCCCAGCTGACATTTACCTGTGCCTGGGTTATAGATGAATATAATATAAAGTATATTTACACAGTACAGAGCCCATCTGACATGTACCTGTGCCCGGGTTATAGAGGAATATAATATATAGTATATACACAGTACAGAGCCCATCTGACATGTACCTGTGCCTGGGTTATAGAGGAATATAATATATAGTATATATACACAGTACAGAGCCCATCTGACATGTACCTGTGCCTGGGTTATAGAGGAATATAATATATAGTATATACACAGTACAGAGCCCATCTGACATGTACCTGTGCCTGGGTTATAGAGGAATATAATATATAGTATATACACAGTACAGAGCCCATCTGACATGTACCTGTGCCTGGGTTACAGAGGAATATAATATATAGTATATATACACAGTACAGAGCCCATCTGACATGTACCTGTGCCTGGGTTATAGAGGAATATAATATATAGTATATACACAGTACAGAGCCCATCTGACATGTGCCTGGGTTATAGATGAATATAATATAAAGTATATTTACACAGTACAGAGCCCATCTGACATGTACCTGTGCCTGGGTTATAGAGGAATATTATATATAGTATATATACAGTACAGAGCCCATCTAACATGTACCTGTGCCTGGGTTATAGAGGAATATAATATATAGTATATACACACAGTACAGAGCCCATCTGACATGTACCTGTGCCTGGGTTATAGAGGAATATTATATATAGTATATATACACAGTACAGAGCCCATCTGACATGTACCTAGGCCTGGGTTATAGAGGAATATAATATATAGTGTATACACAGTACAGAGCCCATCTAACATGTACCTGTGCCTGGGTTATAGAGGAATATAATATATAGTATATACAGTACAGAGCCCATCTGACATGTACCTGTGCCTGGGTTATAGAGGAATATAATATATAGTATATACAGTACAGAGCCCATCTGACATGTACCTGTGCCTGGGTTATAGAGGAATATAATATATAGCATATATACACAGTACAGACCCCATCTGACATGTACCTGTGCCTGGGTTATAGAGGAATATAATATATAGTATATACAGTACAGAGCCCATCTGACATGTACCTGTGCCTGGGTTATAGAGGAATATAATATATAGTATATATACACAGTACAGAGCCCATCTGACATGTACCTGTGCCTGGGTTATAGAGTAATATAATATTTAGTATATACACACAGTACAGAGCCCATCTGACATGTACCTGTGCCTGGGTTATAGAGGAATATAATATATAGTATATACACACAGTACAGAGCCCATCTGATATGTACCTATGCCTGGGTTATAGAGGAATATAATATATAGTATTTACACACAGTACAGAGCCCATCTGACATGTACCTGTGCCTAGGTTATAGAGGAATATAATATATAGTATATATACAGTTATACACACAGTACAGAGCCCATCTGACATGTACCTGTGCCTGGGTTATAGAGGAAGATAATATTTAGTATATACACAGTACAGAGCCCATCTGACATGTACCTGTGCCTGGGTTATAGAGGAATATAATATATAGTATATATACACACAGTACAGAGCCCATCTGGCATGTACCTGTGCCTGGGTTATAGATGAATATAATATATAGTATATACAGTACAGAGCCCATCTGACATGTACCTGTGGCTGGGTTATAGAGGAATATAATATATAGTATATACAGTACAGAGCCCATCTGACATTTACCTGTGCCCGGGTTATAGAGGAATATAATATATAGTATATATACACAGTACAGAGCCCATCTGACATGTACCTGTGCCTGGGTTATAGAGGAATATAATATATAGTATATACAGTACAGAGCCCATCTGACAAGTACCTGTGCCTGGGTTACAGAGGTATATAATAAATAGTATATATACACAGTACAGAGTCCATCTGACATGTGGCTGGGTTATAGAGGAATATAATATATAGTATATACAGTACAGAGCCCATCTGACATGTACCTGTGCCCGGGTTATAGAGGAATATAATATATAGTATATACACACAGTACAGAGCCCATCTGACATGTACCTGTGCCTGGGTTACAGAGGAATATAATATATAGTATATATACACAGTACAGAGCCCATCTGACATGTACCTGTACCTGGGTTATAGAGGAATATAATATATAGTATATATACATAGTACAGAGCCCATCTGACATGTACCTGTGCCTGGGTTATAGAGGAATATAATATATAGTATATACACAGTACAGAGCCCATCTGACATGTACCTGTACCTGGGTTATAGAGGAATATAATATATAGTATATATATACACAGTACAGAGCCCATCTGACATGTACATGTGCCTGGGTTATAGAGAAATGTAATATATAGTATATATACACAGTGCAGAGCCCATCTGACATGTGCCTGGGTTATAGAGGAATATAATATATAGTATATACACACAGTACAGAGCCCATCTGACATGTACCTGTGCCTGGGCTATAGAGGAATTTAATATATAGTATATTCACACAGTACAGAGCCCATCTGACATATACCTGTGCCTGGGTTATAGAGGAAATTAATATATAGTATATACACAGTACAGAGCCCATCAGACATGTACCTGTGCCTGGGTTATAGAGGAAGATAATATATAGTATATACACAGTACAGAGCCCATCTGACATGTACCTGTGCCTGGGTTATAGAGGAATATAATATATAGTATATACACAGTACAGAGCCCATCTGACATGTACCTGTGCCTGGGTTATAGAGGAATATAATATATGGTATATACAGTACAGAGCCCATCTGACATGTACCTGTGCCTGGGTTACAGTGGAATATAATATATAGTATATATACACAGTACAGAGCCCATCTGACATGTACCTGTGCCTGGGTTATAGAGGAATATAATATATAGTATATACACAGTACAGAGCCCATCTGACATGTGCCTGGGTTATAGATGAATATAATATAAAGTATATTTACACAGTACAGTGCCCATCTGACATGTACCTGTGCCTGGGTTATAGAGGAATATTATATATAGTATATATACAGTACAGAGCCCATCTAACATGTACCTGTGCCTGGGTTATAGAGGAATATAATATATAGTATATACACACATTACAGAGCCCATCTGACATGTACCTGTGCCTGGGTTATAGAGGAATATTATATATAGTATATATACACAGTACAGAGCCCATCTGACATGTACCTATGCCTGGGTTATAGAGGAATATAATATATAGTGTATACACAGTACAGAGACCATCTGACATGTACCTGTGCCTGGGTTATAGAGGAATATAATATATAGTATATATACACAGTACAGAGCCCAGCTGACATGTACCTGTGCCTAGGTTACAGAGGAATATAATATATAGTATATATACACAGTACAGAGCCCATCTGACATGTACCTGTGCCTGGGTTATAGAGGAATATAATATATAGTATATATACACAGTACAGAGCCCATCTGACATGTACCTGTGCCTGGGTTATAGAGGAATATAATATATAGTATATACACAGTATAGAGCCCATCTGACATGTACCTGTGCCTGGGTTATAGAGGAATATAATATATAGTATATACAGTACAGAGCCCATCTGACATGTACCTGTGCCTGGGTTATAGAGGAATATAATATATAGCATATATACACTGTACAGACCCCATCTGACATGTACCTGTGCCTGGGTTATAGAGGAATATAATATATAGTATATACAGTACAGAGCCCATCTGACATGTACCTGTGCCTGGGTTATAGAGGAATATAATATATAGTATATATACACAGTACAGAGCCCATCTGACATGTACCTGTGCCTGGGTTATAGAGTAATATAATATTTAGTATAAACACACAGTACAGAGCCCATCTGACATGTACCTGTGCCTGGGATATAGAGGAATATAATATATAGTATATACAGTACAGAGCCCATCTGACATGTACCTGTGCCCGGGTTATAGAGGAATATAATATATAGTATATACACACAGTACAGAGCCCATCTGACATGTACCTGTGCCTGGGTTACAGAGGAATATAATATATAGTATATACACACAGTACAGAGCCCATCTGACATGTACCTGTGCCTGGGTTACAGAGGAATATAATATATAGTATATATACACAGTACAGAGCCCATCTGAAATGTACCTGTACCTGGGTTATAGAGGAATATAATATATAGTATATATACATAGTACAGAGCCCATCTGACATGTACCTATGCCTGGGTTATAGAGGAATATAATATATAGTATATACACAGTACAGAGCCCATCTGACATGTACCTGTACCTGGGTTATAGAGGAATATAATATATAGTATATACAGACAGTACAGAGCCCATCTGACATGTACCTGTGCCCGGGTTATAGAGGAATATAATATATAGTATATATACACAGTACAGAGCCCATCTGACATGTACCTGTGCCTGGGTTATAGAGGAATATAATATATAGTATATATACACAGTACAGAGCCCATCTGACATGTACATGTGCCTGGGTTATAGAGAAATATAATATATAGTATATATACACAGTGCAGAGCCCATCTGACATGTGCCTGGGTTATAGAGGAATATAATATATAGTATATACACACAGTACAGAGCCCATCTAACATGTACCTCTGCCTGGCTATAGAGGAATTTAATATATAGTATATTCACACAGTACAGAGCCCATCTGACATATACCTGTGCCTGGGTTATAGAGGAAGTTAATATATAGTATATACACAGTACAGAGCCCATCAGACATGTACCTGTGCCTGGGTTATAGAGGAAGATAATATATAGTATATACACAGTACAGAGCCCATCTGACATGTACCTGTGCCTGGGTTATAGAGGAATATAATATATAGTATATACACAGTACAGAGCCCATCTGACATGTACCTGTGCCTGGGTTATAGAGGAATATAATATATAGTATATACAGTACAGAGCCCATCTGACATGTACCTGTGCCTGGGTTACAGTGGAATATAATATATAGTATATATACACAGTACAGAGCCCATCTGACATGTACCTGTGCCTGGGTTATAGAGGAATATAATATATAGTATATACACAGTACAGAGCCCATCTGACATGTGCCTGGGTTATAGATGAATATAATATAAAGTATATTTACACAGTACAGAGCCCATCTGACATGTACCTGTGCCTGGGTTATAGAGGAATATTATATATAGTATATATACAGTACAGAGCCCATCTAACATGTACCTGTGCCTGGGTTATAGAGGAATATAATATATAGTATATACACACAGTACAGAGCCCATCTGACATGTACCTGTGCCTGGGTTATAGAGGAATATTATATATAGTATATATACACAGTACAGAGCCCATCTGACATGTACCTATGCCTGGGTTATAGAGGAATATAATATATAGTGTATACACAGTACAGAGACCATCTGACATGTACCTGTGCCTGGGTTATACAGGAATATAATATATAATATATATACACAGTGCAGACCCCATCTGACATGTACCTGTGCCTGGGTTATAGAGGAATATAATATATAGTATATATACACAGTACAGAGCCCAGCTGACATGTACCAGTGCCTAGGTTACAGAGGAATATAATATATAGTATATATACACAGTACAGAGCCCATCTGACATGTACCTGTGCCTGGGTTAAAGAGGAATATAATATATAGTATATATACACAGTACAGAGCCCATCTGACATGTACCTGTGCCTGGGTTATAGAGGAATATAATATATAGTATATACACAGTATAGAGCCCATCTGACATGTACCTGTGCCTGGGTTATAGAGGAATATAATATATAGTATATACAGTACAGAGCCCATCTGACATGTACCTGTGCCTGGGTTATAGAGGAATATAATATATAGCATATATACACAGTACAGACCCCATCTGACATGTACCTGTGCCTGGGTTATAGAGGAATATAATATAAAGTATATACAGTACAGAGCCCATCTGACATGTACCTGTGCCTGGGTTATAGAGGAATATAATATATAGTATATATACACAGTACAGAGCCCATCTGACATGTACCTGTGCCTGGGTTATAGAGTAATATAATATTTAGTATATACACACAGTACAGAGCCCATCTGACATGTACCTGTGCCTGGGTTATAGAGGAATATAATATATAGTATATACACACAGTACAGAGCCCATCTGATATGTAACTGTGCCTGGGTTATAGAGGAATATAATATATAGTATTTACACACAGTACAAAGCCCATCTGACATGTACCTGTGCCTAGGTTATAGAGGAATATAATATATAGTATATATACAGTTATACACACAGTACAGAGCCCATCTGACATGTACCTGTGCCTGGGTTATAGAGGAAGATAATATTTAGTATATACACAGTACAGAGCCCATCTGACATGTACCTGTGCCTGGGTTATAGAGGAATATAATATATAGTATATATACACACAGTACAGAGCCCATCTGGCATGTACCTGTGCCTGGGTTATAGAGGAATATAATATATAGTATATACAGTACAGAGCCCATCTGACATGTATCTGTGGCTGGGTTATAGAGGAATATAATATATAGTATATACAGTACAGAGCCCATCTGACATTTACCTGTGCCCGGGTTATAGAGGAATATAATATATAGTATATATACACAGTACAGAGCCCATCTGACATGTACCTGTGCCTGGGTTATAGAGGAATATAATATATAGTATATACAGTACAGAGCCCATCTGACAGGTACCTGTGCCTGGGTTACAGAGGAATATAATATATAGTATATACACACAGTACAGAGCCCATCTGACAAGTACCTGTGCCTGGGTTACAGAGGAATATAATATATAGTATATATACACAGTACAGAGCCCATCTGACATGTACCTGTGCCTGGGTTATAGAGGAATATAATATATAGTATATACAGTACAGAGCCCATCTGACATGTACCTGTGCCCGGGTTATAGAGGAATATAATATATAGTATATACACACAGTACAGAGCCCATCTGACATGTACCTGTGCCTGGGTTACAGAGGAATATAATATATAGTATATACACACAGTACAGAGCCCATCTGACATGTACCTGTGCCTGGGTTACAGAGGAATATAATATATAGTATATATACACAGTACAGAGCCCATCTGACATGTACCTGTACCTGGGTTATAGAGGAATATAATATATAGTATATATACATAGTACAGAGCCCATCTGACATGTACCTGTGCCTGGGTTATAGAGGAATATAATATATAGTATATACACAGTACAGAGCCCATCTGACATGTACCTGTACCTGGGTTATAGAGGAATATAATATATAGTATATACAGACAGTACAGAGCCCATCTGACATGTACCTGTGCCCGGGTTATAGAGGAATATAATATATAGTATATATACACAGTACAGAGCCCATCTGACATGTACCTGTGCCTGGGTTATAGAGGAATATAATATATAGTATATATACACAGTACAGAGCCCATCTGACATGTACATGTGCCTGGGTTATAGAGAAATATAATATATAGTATATATACACAGTGCAGAGCCCATCTGACATGTGCCTGGGTTATAGAGGAATATAATATATAGTATATACACACAGTACAGAGCCCATCTGACATGTACCTGTGCCTGGGCTATAGAGGAATTTAATATATAGTATATTCACACATTACAGAGCCCATCTGACATATACCTGTGCCTGGGTTATAGAGGAAGTTAATATATAGTATATACACAGTACAGAGCCCATCAGACATGTACCTGTGCCTGGGTTATAGAGGAAGATAATATATAGTATATACACAGTACAGAGCCCATCTGACATGTACCTGTGCCTGGGTTATAGAGGAATATAATATATAGTATATACACAGTACAGAGCCCATCTGACATGTACCTGTGCCTGGGTTATAGAGGAATATAATATATAGTATATACACAGTACAGAGCCCATCTGACATGTACCTGTGCCTGGGTTACAGTGGAATATAATATATAGTATATATACACAGTACAGAGCCCATCTGACATGTACCTGTGCCTGGGTTATAGAGGAATATAATATATAGTATATACACAGTACAGAGCCCATCTGACATGTGCCTGGGTTATAGATGAATATAATATAAAGTATATTTACACAGTACAGAGCCCATCTGACATGTACCTGTGCCTGGGTTATAGAGGAATATTATATATAGTATATATACAGTACAGAGCCCATCTAACATGTACCTGTGCCTGGGTTGTAGAGGAATATAATATATAGTATATACACACAGTACAGAGCCCATCTGACATGTACCTGTGCCTGGGTTATAGAGGAATATTATATATAGTATATATACACAGTACAGAGCCCATCTGACATGTACCTATGCCTGGGTTATAGAGGAATATAATATATAGTGTATACACAGTACAGAGACCATCTGACATGTACCTGTGCCTGGTTTATACAGGAATATAATATATAATATATATACACAGTACAGACCCCATCTGACATGTACCTGTGCCTGGGTTATAGAGGAATATAATATATAGTATATATACACAGTACAGAGCCCAGCTGACATGTACCTGTGCCTAGGTTACAGAGGAATATAATATATAGTATATATACACAGTACAGAGCATATCTGTCATGTATCTGTGCCTGGCTTATAGAGGAATATAATATATAGTATATATACACAGTACAGAGCCCATCTGACATGTACCTGTGCCTGGGTTATAGAGGAATATAATATATAGTATATACACAGTATAGAGCCCATCTGACATGTACCTCTGCCTGGGTTATAGAGGAATATAATATATAGTATATACACAGTACAGAGCCCATCTGACATGTACCTGTGCCTGGGTTACAGAGGAATATAATATATAGTATATATACACAGTACAGAGCCCATCTGACATGTACCTGTGCCTGGGTTATAGAGGAATATAATATATAGTATATACACAGTACAGAGCCCATCTGACATGTGCCTGGGTTATAGAGGAATATAATATATAGTATATACACAGTACAGAGCCCATCTAACATGTACCTGTGCCTGGGTTATAGAGGAATATAATATATAGTATATACAGTACAGAGCCCATCTGACATGTACCTGTGCCTGGGTTATAGAGGTATATAATATGTAGTATATACAGTACAGAGCCCATCTGACATGTACCTGTGCCTGGGTTATAGAGGAATATAATATATAGCATATATACACAGTACAGACCCCATCTGACATGTACCTGTGCCTGGGTTATAGAGGAATATAATATATAGTATATACAGTACAGAGCCCATCTGACATGTACCTGTGCCTGGGTTATAAAGGAATATAATATATAGTATATATACACAGTACAGAGCCCATCTGACATGTACCTGTGCCTGGGTTATAGAGTCATATAATATTTAGTATATACACACATTACAGAGCCCATCTGACATGTACCTGTGCCTGGGTTATAGAGGAATATAATATATAGTATATACACACAGTACAGAGCCCATCTGATATGTACCTGTGCCTGGGTTATAGAGGAATATAATATATAGTATTTACACACAGTACAGAGCCCATCTGACATGTACCTGTGCCTAGGTTATAGAGGAATATAATATATAGTATATATACAGTTATGCACACAGTACAGAGCCCATCTGACATGTACCTGTGCCTGGGTTATAGAGGAAGATAATATTTAGTATATACACAGTACAGAGCCCATCTGACATGTACCTGTGCCTGGGTTATAGAGGAATATAATATATAGTATATATACACACAGTACAGAGCCCATCTGGCATGTACCTGTGCCTGGGTTATAGAGGAATATAATATATAGTATATACAGTACAGAGCCCATCTGACATGTACCTGTGGCTGGGTTATAGAGGAATATAATATATAGTATATACAGTACAGAGCCCATCTGACATGTACCTGTGCCCGGGTTATAGAGGAATATAATATATAGTATATATACACAGTACAGAGCCCATCTGACATGTACCTGTGCCTGGGTTATAGAGGAATATAATATATAGTATATACACACAGTACAGAGCCCATCTGACATGTACCTGTGCCTGGGTTACAGAGGAATATAATATATAGTATATATACACAGTACAGAGCCCATCTGACATGTACCTGTACCTGGGTTATAGAGGAATATAATATATAGTATATATACACAGTACAGAGCCCATCTGACATGTACCTGTGCCTGGGTTATAGAGGAATATAATATATAGTATATACACAGTACAGAGCCCATCTGACATGTACCTGTACCTGGGTTATAGAGGAATATAATATATAGTATATACACAGTACAGAGCCCATCTGACATGTACCTTTGCCTGGGTTATAGAGGAATATAATATATAGTATATACACAGTACAGAGCCCATCTGACATGTACTTGTGCCTGGGTTACAGTGGAATATAATCTATAGTGTATATACACAGTACAGAGCCCATCTGACATATACCTGTGCCTGGGTTATAGAGGAATATAATATATAGTATATACACAGTACAGAACCCATCTGACATGTGCCTGGGTTATAGATGAATATAATATAAAGTATATTTACACAGTACAGAGCCCATCAGACATGTACCTGTGCCTGGGTTATAGAGGAATATTATATATAGTATATATACAGTACAGAGCCCATCTAACATGTACCTGTGCCTGGGTTATAGAGGAATATAATATATAGTATATACACACAGTACAGAGCCCATCTGACATGTACCTGTGCCTGGGTTATAGAGGAATATTATATATAGTATATATACACAGTACAGAGCCCATCTGACATGTACCTATGCCTGGGTTATAGAGGAATATAATATATAGTGTATACACAGTACAGAGACCATCTGACATGTACCTGTGCCTGGGTTATAGAGGAATATAATATATAATATATATACACAGTACAGACCCCATCTGACATGTACCTGTGCCTGGGTTATAGAGGAATATAATATATAGTATATATACACAGTACAGAGCCCAGCTGACATGTACCGGTGCCTAGGTTACAGAGGAATATAATATATAGTATATACACACAGTACAGAGCCCATGTGACATGTACCTGTGCCTGGGTTATAGAGGAATATAATATATAGTATATATACACAGTACAGAGCCCATCTGACATGTACCTGTGCCCGGGTTATAGAGGAATATAATATATAGTATATACACAGTACAGAGCCCATCTGACATGTACCTGTGCCTGGGTTATAGAGGAATATAATATATAGTATATATACACAGTACAGAGCCCATCTGACATGTACCTGTGCCTGGGTTATAGAGGAATATAATATATAGTATATACACAGTGCAGAGCCCATCTGACATGTACCTGTGCCTGGGTTATAGAGGAATATAATATATAGTATATACACAGTACAGAGCCCATCTGACATGTACCTGTGCCTGGGTTACAGAGGAATATAATATATAGTATATATACACAGTACAGAGCCCATCTGACATGTACCTGTGCCTGGGTTATAGAGGAATATAATATATAGTATATACACAGTACAGAGCCCATCTGACATGTGCCTGGGTTATAGATGAATATAATATAAAGTATATTTACACAGTACAGAGACCATCTGACATGTACCTGTGCCTGGGTTATAGAGGAATATTATATATAGTATATATACACAGTACAGAGCCCATCTGACATGTACCTATGCCTGGGTTATAGAGGAATATAATATATAGTGTATACACAGTACAGAGCCCATCTAACATGTACCTGTGCCTGGGTTATAGAGGAATATAATATATAGTATATACAGTACAGAGCCCATCTGACATGTACCTGTGCCTGGGTTATAGAGGAATATAATATATAGTATATACAGTACAGAGCCCATCTGACATGTACCTGTGCCTGGGTTATAGAGGAATATAATATATAGCATATATACACAGTACAGACCCCATCTGACATGTACCTGTGCCTGGGTTATAGAGGAATATAATATATAGTATACACAGTACAGAGCCCATCTGACATGTACCTGTGCCTGGGTTATAGAGTAATATAATATTTAGTATATACACACAGTACAGAGCCCATCTGACATGTACCTGTGCCTGGGTTATAGAGGAATATAATATATAGTATATACACACAGTACAGAGCCCATCTGATATGTACCTGTGCCTGGGTTATAGAGGAATATAATATATAGTATTTACACACAGTACAGGGCCCATCTGACATGTACCTGTGCCTGGGTTATAGAGGAAGATAATATTTAGTATATACACAGTACAGAGCCCATCTGACATGTACCTGTGCCTGGGTTATAGAGGAATATAATATATAGTATATATACACACAGTACAGAGCCCATCTGGCATGTACCTGTGCCTGGGTTATAGAGGAATATAATATATAGTATATACAGTACAGAGCCCATCTGACATGTACCTGTGGCTGGGTTATAGAGGAATATAATATATAGTATATACAGTACAGAGCCCATCTGACATGTACCTGTGCCCGGGTTATAGAGGAATATAATATATAGTATATACAGTACAGAGCCCATCTGACAGGTACCTGTGCCTGGGTTATAGAGGAATATAATATATAGTATATACACAGTACAGAGCCCATCTGACATGTACCTGTGCCCGGGTTATAGAGGAATATAATATATAGTATACACAGTACAGAGCCCATCTGACATGTACCTGTGCCTGGGTTATAGAGTAATATAATATTTAGTATATACACACAGTACAGAGCCCATCTGACATGTACCTGTGCCTGGGTTATAGAGGAATATAATATATAGTATATACACACAGTACAGAGCCCATCTGATATGTACCTGTGCCTGGGTTATAGAGGAATATAATATATAGTATTTACACACAGTACAGGGCCCATCTGACATGTACCTGTGCCTGGGTTATAGAGGAAGATAATATTTAGTATATACACAGTACAGAGCCCATCTGACATGTACCTGTGCCTGGGTTATAGAGGAATATAATATATAGTATATATACACACAGTACAGAGCCCATCTGGCATGTACCTGTGCCTGGGTTATAGAGGAATATAATATATAGTATATACAGTACAGAGCCCATCTGACATGTACCTGTGGCTGGGTTATAGAGGAATATAATATATAGTATATACAGTACAGAGCCCATCTGACATGTACCTGTGCCTGGGTTATAGAGGAATATAATATATAGTATATACAGTACAGAGCCCATCTGACAGGTACCTGTGCCTGGGTTATAGAGGAATATAATATATAGTATATACACAGTACAGAGCCCATCTGACATATACCTGTGCCTGGGTTACAGAGGAATATAATATATAGTATATACACACAGTACAGAGCCCATCTGACAAGTACCTGTGCCTGGGTTACAGAGGAATATAATATATAGTATATATACACAGTACAGAGCCCATCTGACATGTACCTGTGCCTGGGTTATAGAGGAATATAATATATAGTATATACAGTACAGAGCCCATCTGACATGTACCTGTGCCCGGGTTATAGAGGAATATAATATATAGTATATACACACAGTACAGAGCCCATCTGAGTTGTACCTGTGCCTGGGTTACAGAGAAATATAATATATAGTATATATACACAGTACAGAGCCCATCTGACATGTACCTGTACCTGGGTTATAGAGGAATATAATATATAGTATATATACACAGTACAGAGCCCATCTGACATGTACCTGTGCCCGGGTTATAGAGGAATATAATATATAGTATATACACAGTACAGAGCCCATCTGACATGTACCTGTGCCTGGGTTATAGAGGAATATAATATATAGTATATATACACAGTACAGAGCCCATCTGACATGTACCTGTGCCTGGGTTATAGAGGAATATAATATATAGTATATACACAGTGCAGAGCCCATCTGACATGTACCTGTGCCTGGGTTATAGAGGAATATAATATATAGTATATACACAGTACAGAGCCCATCTGACATGTACCTGTGCCTGGGTTACAGAGGAATATAATATATAGTATATATACACAGTACAGAGCCCATCTGACATGTACCTGTGCCTGGGTTATAGAGGAATATAATATATAGTATATACACAGTACAGAGCCCATCTGACATGTGCCTGGGTTATAGATGAATATAATATAAAGTATATTTACACAGTACAGAGACCATCTGACATGTACCTGTGCCTGGGTTATAGAGGAATATTATATATAGTATATATACACAGTACAGAGCCCATCTGACATGTACCTATGCCTGGGTTATAGAGGAATATAATATATAGTGTATACACAGTACAGAGCCCATCTAACATGTACCTGTGCCTGGGTTATAGAGGAATATAATATATAGTATATACAGTACAGAGCCCATCTGACATGTACCTGTGCCTGGGTTATAGAGGAATATAATATATAGTATATACAGTACAGAGCCCATCTGACATGTACCTGTGCCTGGGTTATAGAGGAATATAATATATAGCATATATACACAGTACAGACCCCATCTGACATGTACCTGTGCCTGGGTTATAGAGGAATATAATATATAGTATACACAGTACAGAGCCCATCTGACATGTACCTGTGCCTGGGTTATAGAGTAATATAATATTTAGTATATACACACAGTACAGAGCCCATCTGACATGTACCTGTGCCTGGGTTATAGAGGAATATAATATATAGTATATACACACAGTACAGAGCCCATCTGATATGTACCTGTGCCTGGGTTATAGAGGAATATAATATATAGTATTTACACACAGTACAGGGCCCATCTGACATGTACCTGTGCCTGGGTTATAGAGGAAGATAATATTTAGTATATACACAGTACAGAGCCCATCTGACATGTACCTGTGCCTGGGTAATAGAGGAATATAATATATAGTATATATACACACAGTACAGAGCCCATCTGGCATGTACCTGTGCCTGGGTTATAGAGGAATATAAAATATAGTATATACAGTACAGAGCCCATCTGACATGTACCTGTGGCTGGGTTATAGAGGAATATAATATATAGTATATACAGTACAGAGCCCATCTGACATGTACCTGTGCCCGGGTTATAGAGGAATATAATATATAGTATATATACACAGTACAGACCCCATCTGACATGTACCTGTGCCTGGGTTATAGAGGAATATAATATATAGTATATACAGTACAGAGCCCATCTGACAGGTACCTGTGCCTGGGTTATAGAGGAATATAATATATAGTATATACACAGTACAGAGCCCATCTGACATATACCTGTGCCTGGGTTACAGAGGAATATAATATATAGTATATACACACAGTACAGAGCCCATCTGACAAGTACCTGTGCCTGGGTTACAGAGGAATATAATATATAGTATATATACACAGTACAGAGCCCATCTGACATGTACCTGTGCCTGGGTTATAGAGGAATATAATATATAGTATATACAGTACAGAGCCCATCTGACATGTACCTGTGCCCGGGTTATAGAGGAATATAATATATAGTATATACACACAGTACAGAGCCCATCTGAGTTGTACCTGTGCCTGGGTTACAGAGAAATATAATATATAGTATATATACACAGTACAGAGCCCATCTGACATGTACCTGTACCTGGGTTATAGAGGAATATAATATATAGTATATATACACAGTACAGAGCCCATCTGACATGTACCTGTGCCTGGGTTATAGAGGAATATAATATATAGTATATACACAGTACAGAGCCCATCTGACATGTACCTGTACCTGGGTTATAGAGGAATATAATATATAGTATATACAGACAGTACAGAGCCCATCTGACATGTACATGTGCCTGGGTTATAGAGGAATATAATATATAGTATATATACACAGTGCAGAGCCCATCTGACATGTGCCTGGGTTATAGAGGAATATAATATATAGTATATACACATAGTACAGAGCCCATCTGACAAGTACCTGTGCCTGGGTTATAGAGGAATATAATATATAGTATATATACACAGTACAGAGCCCATCTGACATGTACATGTGCCTGGGTTATAGAGGAATATAATATATAGTATATATACACAGTGCAGAGCCCATCTGACATGTGCCTGGGTTATAGAGGAATATAATATATAGTATATACACACAGTACAGAGCCCATCTGACATGTACCTGTGCCTGGGCTATAGAGGAATTTAATATATAGTATATACACACAGTACAGAGCCCACCTGACATGTACCTGTGCCTGGGTTATAGAGGAATATAATATATAGTATATATACAGTTATACACACAGTACAGAGCCCATCTGACATATACCTGTGCCTGGGTTATAGAGGAAGTTAATATATAGTATATACACAGTACAGAGCCCATCAGACATGTACCTGTGCCTGGGTTATAGAGGAAGATAATATATAGTATATACACAGTACAGAGCCCATCTGACATGTACCTGTGCCTGGGTTATAGAGGAATATAATATATAGTATATACACAGTACAGAGCCCATCTGACATGTACCTGTGCCTGGGTTATAGAGGAATATAATATATAGTATATACAGTACAGAGCCCATCTGACATGTACCTGTGCCTGGGTTACAGAGGAATATAATATATAGTATATATACACAGTACAGAGCCCATCTGACATGTACCTGTGCCTGGGTTATAGAGGAATATAATATATAGTATATACAGTACAGAGCCCATCTGACATGTACCTGTGCCTGGGTTATAGAGGAATATAATATATAGTATATACACAGTACAGAGCCCATCTGACATGTACCTGTGCCTGGGTTATAGAGGAATATAATAAATAGTATATACACAGTACAGAGCCCATCTGACATGTACCTGTGCCCGGGTTATAGAGGAATATAATATATAGTATATACACAGTACAGAGCCCATCTGACATGTACCTGTGCCCGGGTTATAGAGGAATATAATATATAGTATATACACACAGTACAGAGCCCATCTGACATGTACCTGTGCCTGGGTTACAGAGGAATATAATATATAGTATATATACACTGTACAGAGCCCATCTGACATGTACCAGTGCCTGGGTTATAGAGGAATATAATATATAGTATATACAGTACAGAGCCCATCTGATAGGTACCTGTGCCTGGGTTATAGAAGAATATAATATATAGTATATACAGTACAGAGCTCATCTGACATGTACCTGTGCCTGGGTTATAGACGAATATAATATATATTATATATACACAGTACAGGGCCCATCTGACATGTACCTGTGTCTGGGTTATAGAGGAATATAATATGTAGTATATATACACAGTACAGAGCCCATCTGACATGTACCTGGGTTACAGAGGAATATAATATATAGTATATACAGTACAGAGCCCATCTGACATGTACCTGTGCCTGGGTTACAGAGGAATATAATATATAGTATATACACAGTACAGAGCCCATCTGACATGTACCTGTGCCTGGGTTATAGAGGAATATAATATATAGTATATACAGTACAGAGCCCATCTGACATTTACCTGTGCCTTGGTTACAGAGGAATATAATATATAGTATATATACACAGTACAGAGCCCATCTGACATGTACCTGTGCCTGGGTTATAGAGGAATATGATATATAATATATATACACAGTACAGACCCCATCTGACATGTACCTGTGCCCGGGTTATAGAGGAATATAATATATAGTATATATACACAGTACAGAACCCAGCTGACATGTACCTGTGCCTAGGTTACAGAGGAATATAATATATAGTATATACACACAGTACAGAGCCCATGTGACATGTACCTGTGCCTGGGTTATAGAGGAATATAATATATAGTATATACAGTACAGAGCCCATCTGACATGTACCTGTGCCCGGGTTATAGAGGAATATAATATATAGTATATACACAGTACAGAGCCCATCTGACATGTACCTGTGCCTGGGTTATAGAGGAATATAATATATAGTATATATACACAGTACAGAGCCCATCTAACATGTACCTGTGCCTGGGTTATAGAGGAATATAATATTTAGTATATACACAGTACAGAGCCCATCTGACATGTACCTGTGCCTGGGTTATAGAGGAATATAATATATAGTATATATACACACAGTACAGAGCCCATCTGGCATGTACCTGTGCCTGGGTTATAGAGGAATATAATATATAGTATATACAGTACAGAGCCCATCTGACATGTACCTGTGGCTGGGTTATAGAGGAATATAATATATAGTATATACAGTACAGAGCCCATCTGACATGTACCTGTGCCCGGGTTATAGAGGAATATAATATATAGTATATACAGTACAGAGCCCATCTGACAGGTACCTGTGCCTGGGTTATAGAGGAATATAATATATAGTATATACACAGTACAGAGCCCATCTGACATATACCTGTGCCTGGGTTACAGAGGAATATAATATATAGTATATACACACAGTACAGAGCCCATCTGACAAGTACCTGTGCCTGGGTTACAGAGGAATATAATATATAGTATATATACACAGTACAGAGCCCATCTGACATGTACCTGTGCCTGGGTTATAGAGGAATATAATATATAGTATATACAGTACAGAGCCCATCTGACATGTACCTGTGCCCGGGTTATAGAGGAATATAATATATAGTATATACACACAGTACAGAGCCCATCTGACATGTACCTGTGCCTGGGTTACAGAGGAATATAATATATAGTATATACACACAGTACAGAGCCCATCTGACATGTACCTGTGCCTGGGTTACAGAGAAATATAATATATAGTATATATACACAGTACAGAGCCCATCTGACATGTACCTGTACCTGGGTTATAGAGGAATATAATATATAGTATATATACACAGTACAGAGCCCATCTGACATGTACCTGTGCCTGGGTTATAGAGGAATATAATATATAGTATATACACAGTACAGAGCCCATCTGACATGTACCTGTACCTGGGTTATAGAGGAATATAATATATAGTATATACAGACAGTACAGAGCCCATCTGACATGTACCTGTGCCTGGGTTATAGAGGAATATAATATATAGTATATATACACAGTACAGAGCCCATCTGACATGTACCTGTGCCTGGGTTATAGAGGAATATAATATATAGTATATACACAGTACAGAGCCCATCTGACATGTACCTGTGCCTGGGTTACAGTGGAATATAATATATAGTATATATACACAGTACAGAGCCCATCTGACATGTACCTGTGCCTGGGATATAGAGGAATATAATATATAGTATATACACAGTACAGAGCCCATCTGACATGTGCCTGGGTTATAGATGAATATAATATAAAGTATATTTACACAGTACAGAGCACATCTGACATGTACCTGTGCCTGGGTTATAGAGGAATATTATATATAGTATATATACAGTACAGAGCCCATCTAACATGTACCTGTGCCTGGGTTATAGAGGAATATAATATATAGTATATACACAAAGTACAGAGCCCATCTGACATGTACCTGTGCCTGGGTTATAGAGGAATATTATATATAGTATATATACACAGTACAGAGCCCATCTGACATGTACCTAGGCCTGGGTTATAGAGGAATATAATATATAGTGTATACACAGTACAGAGCCCATCTAACATGTACCTGTGCCTGGGTAATAGAGGAATATAATATATAGTATATACAGTACAGAGCCCATCTGACATGTACCTGTGCCTGGGTTATAGAGGAATATAATATATAGTATATACAGTACAGAGCCCATCTGACATGTACCTGTGCCTGGGTTATAGAGGAATATAATATATAGCATATATACACAGTACAGACCCCATCTGACATGTACCTGTGCCTGGGTTATAGAGGAATATAATATATAGTATATACAGTACAGAGCCCATCTTACATGTACCTGTGCCTGGGTTATAGAGGAATATAATATATAGTATATATACACAGTACAGAGCCCATCTGACATGTACCTGTGCCTGGGTTATAGAGTAATATAATATTTAGTATATACACATAGTACAGAGCCCATCTGACATGTACCTGTGCCTGGGTTATAGAGGAATATAATATATAGTATATACACACAGTACAGAGCCCATCTGATATGTACCTGTGCCTGGGTTATAGAGGAATATAATATATAGTATTTACACACAGTACAGAGCCCATCTGACATGTACCTGTGCCTAGGTTATAGAGGAATATAATATATAGTATATATACAGTTATACACACAGTACAGAGCCCATCTGACATGTACCTGTGCCTGGGTTATAGAGGAAGATAATATTTAGTATATACACAGTACAGAGCCCATCTGACATGTACCTGTGCCTGGGTTATAGAGGAATATAATATATAGTATATATACACACAGTACAGAGCCCATCTTGCATGTACCTGTGCCTGGGTTATAGAGGAATATAATATATAGTATATACAGTACAGAGCCCATCTGACATGTACCTGTGCCCGGGTTATAGAGGAATATAATATATATCATATATACAGTACAGAGCCCATCTGACAGGTACCTGTGCCTGGGTAACAGAGGAATATAATATATAGTATATACACACAGTACAGAGCCCATCTGACAAGTACCTGTGCCTGGGTTACAGAGGAATATAATATATAGTATATATACACAGTACAGAGCCCATCTGACATGTACCTGTGCCTGGGTTATAGAGGAATATAATATATAGTATATACAGTACAGAGCCCATCTGACATGTACCTGTGCCCGGGTTATAGAGGAATATAATATATAGTATATACACACAGTACAGAGCCTATCTGACATGTACCTGTGCCTGGGTTACAGAGGAATATAATATATAGTATATACACACAGTACAGAGCCCATCTGACATGTACCTGTGCCTGGGTTACAGAGGAATATAATATAAAGTATATATACACAGAACAGAGCCCATCTGACATGTACCTGTACCTGGGTTATAGAGGAATATAATATATAGTATATATACACAGTACAGTGCCCATCTGACATGTACCTGTGCCTGGGTTATAGAGGAATATAATATATAGTATATACACAGTACAGAGCCCATCTGACATGTACCTGTACCTGGGTTATAGAGGAATATAATATATAGTATATACAGACAGTACAGAGCCCATCTGACATGTACCTGTGCCCGGGTTATAGAGGAATATAATATATAGTATATATACACAGTACAGAGCCCATCTGACATGTACCTGTGCCTGGGTTATAGAGGAATATAATATATAGTATATATACACAGTACAGAGCCCATCTGACATGTACATGTGCCTGGGTTATAGAGGAATATAATATATAGTATATATACACAGTGCAGAGCCCATCTGACATGTGCCTGGGTTATAGAGGAATATAATATATAGTATATACACACAGTACAGAGCCCATCTGACATGTACCTGTGCCTGGGCTATAGAGGAATTTAATATATAGTATATTCACACAGTACAGAGCCCATCTGACATATACCTGTGCCTGGGTTATAGAGGAATATTATATATAGTATATATACAGTACAGAGCCCATCTAACATGTACCTGTGCCTGGGTTATAGAGGAATATAATATATAGTATATACACACAGTACAGAGCCCATCTGACATGTACCTGTGCCTGGGTTATAGAGGAATATTATATATAGTATATATACACAGTACAGAGCCCATCTGACATGTACCTATGCAGGGTTATAGAGCAATATAATATATAGTGTATACACAGTACAGAGACCATCTGACATGTACCTGTGCCTGGGTTATAGAGGAATATAATATATAATATATATACACAGTACAGACCCCATCTGACATGTACCTGTGCCTGGGTTATAGAGGAATATAATATATAGTATATATACACAGTACAGAGCCCAGCTGACATGTACCTGTGCCTAGGTTACAGAGGAATATAATATATAGTATATACACACAGTACAGAGCCCATGTGACATGTACCTGTGCCTGGGTTATAGATGAATATAATATAAAGTATATTTACACAGTACAGAGCCCATCTGACATGTACCTGTGCCCGGGTTATAGAGGAATATAATATATAGTATAGACACAGTACAGAGCCCATCTGACATGTACCTGTGCCTGGGTTATAGAGGAATATAATATATAGTATATATACACTGTACAGAGCCCATCTGACATGTACCAGTGCCTGGGTTATAGAGGAATATAATATATAGTATATACAGTACAGAGCCCATCTGATAGGTACCTGTGCCTGGGTTATAGAAGAATATAATATATAGTATATACAGTACAGAGCTCATCTGACATGTACCTGTGCCTGGGTTATAGACGAATATAATATATAGTATATATACACAGTACAGGGCCCATCTGACATGTACCTGTGTCTGGGTTATAGAGGAATATAATATGTAGTATATATACACAGTACAGAGCCCATCTGACATGTACCTGGGTTACAGAGGAATATAATATATAGTATATACAGTACAGAGCCCATCTGACATGTACCTGTGCCTGGGTTACAGAGGAATATAATATATAGTATATACACAGTACAGAGCCCATCTGACATGTACCTGTGCCTGGGTTATAGAGGAATATAATATATAGTATATACAGTACAGAGCCCATCTGACATTTACCTGTGCCTTGGTTACAGAGGAATATAATATATAGTATATATACACAGTACAGAGCCCATCTGACATGTACCTGTGCCTGGGTTATAGAGGAATATGATATATAATATATATACACAGTACAGACCCCATCTGACATGTACCTGTGCCCGGGTTATAGAGGAATATAATATATAGTATATATACACAGTACAGAACCCAGCTGACATGTACCTGTGCCTAGGTTACAGAGGAATATAATATATAGTATATACACACAGTACAGAGCCCATGTGACATGTACCTGTGCCTGGGTTATAGAGGAATATAATATATAGTATATACAGTACAGAGCCCATCTGACATGTACCTGTGCCCGGGTTATAGAGGAATATAATATATAGTATATACACAGTACAGAGCCCATCTGACATGTACCTGTGCCTGGGTTATAGAGGAATATAATATATAGTATATATACACAGTACAGAGCCCATCTAACATGTACCTGTGCCTGGGTTATAGAGGAATATAATATTTAGTATATACACAGTACAGAGCCCATCTGACATGTACCTGTGCCTGGGTTATAGAGGAATATAATATATAGTATATATACACACAGTACAGAGCCCATCTGGCATGTACCTGTGCCTGGGTTATAGAGGAATATAATATATAGTATATACAGTACAGAGCCCATCTGACATGTACCTGTGGCTGGGTTATAGAGGAATATAATATATAGTATATACAGTACAGAGCCCATCTGACATGTACCTGTGCCCGGGTTATAGAGGAATATAATATATAGTATATACAGTACAGAGCCCATCTGACAGGTACCTGTGCCTGGGTTATAGAGGAATATAATATATAGTATATACACAGTACAGAGCCCATCTGACATATACCTGTGCCTGGGTTACAGAGGAATATAATATATAGTATATACACACAGTACAGAGCCCATCTGACAAGTACCTGTGCCTGGGTTACAGAGGAATATAATATATAGTATATATACACAGTACAGAGCCCATCTGACATGTACCTGTGCCTGGGTTATAGAGGAATATAATATATAGTATATACAGTACAGAGCCCATCTGACATGTACCTGTGCCCGGGTTATAGAGGAATATAATATATAGTATATACACACAGTACAGAGCCCATCTGACATGTACCTGTGCCTGGGTTACAGAGGAATATAATATATAGTATATACACACAGTACAGAGCCCATCTGACATGTACCTGTGCCTGGGTTACAGAGAAATATAATATATAGTATATATACACAGTACAGAGCCCATCTGACATGTACCTGTACCTGGGTTATAGAGGAATATAATATATAGTATATATACACAGTACAGAGCCCATCTGACATGTACCTGTGCCTGGGTTATAGAGGAATATAATATATAGTATATACACAGTACAGAGCCCATCTGACATGTACCTGTACCTGGGTTATAGAGGAATATAATATATAGTATATACAGACAGTACAGAGCCCATCTGACATGTACCTGTGCCCGGGTTATAGAGGAATATAATATATAGTATATATACACAGTACAGAGCCCATCTGACATGTACCTGTGCCTGGGTTATAGAGGAATATAATATATAGTATATATACACAGTACAGAGCCCATCTGACATGTACATGTGCCTGGGTTATAGAGGAATATAATATATAGTATATATACACAGTGCAGAGCCCATCTGACATGTACCTGTGCCCGGGTTATAGAGGAATATAATATATAGTATATACACAGTACAGAGCCCATCTGACATGTACCTGTGCCTGGGTTATAGAGGAATATAGTATATAGTATATATACACAGTACAGAGCCCATCTGACATGTACCTGTGCCTGGGTTATAGAGGAATATAATATATAGTATATACACAGTACAGAGCCCATCTGACATGTACCTGTGCCTGGGTTATAGAGGAATATAATATATAGTATATACACAGTACAGAGCCCATCTGACATGTACCTGTGCCTGGGTTACAGTGGAATATAATATATAGTATATATACACAGTACAGAGCCCATCTGACATGTACCTGTGCCTGGGATATAGAGGAATATAATATATAGTATATACACAGTACAGAGCCCATCTGACATGTGCCTGGGTTATAGATGAATATAATATAAAGTATATTTACACAGTACAGAGCACATCTGACATGTACCTGTGCCTGGGTTATAGAGGAATATTATATATAGTATATATACACAGTACAGAGCCCATCTGACATGTACCTAGGCCTGGGTTATAGAGGAATATAATATATAGTGTATACACAGTACAGAGCCCATCTAACATGTACCTGTGCCTGGGTAATAGAGGAATATAATATATAGTATATACAGTACAGAGCCCATCTGACATGTACCTGTGCCTGGGTTATAGAGGAATATAATATATAGTATATACAGTACAGAGCCCATCTGACATGTACCTGTGCCTGGGTTATAGAGGAATATAATATATAGTATATACAGTACAGAGCCCATCTGACATGTACCTGTGCCTGGGTTATAGAGGAATATAATATATAGCATATATACACAGTACAGACCCCATCTGACATGTACCTGTGCCTGGGTTATAGAGGAATATAATATATAGTATATACAGTACAGAGCCCATCTTACATGTACCTGTGCCTGGGTTATAGAGGAATATAATATATAGTATATATACACAGTACAGAGCCCATCTGACATGTACCTGTGCCTGGGTTATAGAGTAATATAATATTTAGTATATACACATAGTACAGAGCCCATCTGACATGTACCTGTGCCTGGGTTATAGAGGAATATAATATATAGTATATACACACAGTACAGAGCCCATCTGATATGTACCTGTGCCTGGGTTATAGAGGAATATAATATATAGTATTTACACACAGTACAGAGCCCATCTGACATGTACCTGTGCCTAGGTTATAGAGGAATATAATATATAGTATATATACAGTTATACACACAGTACAGAGCCCATCTGACATGTACCTGTGCCTGGGTTATAGAGGAAGATAATATTTAGTATATACACAGTACAGAGCCCATCTGACATGTACCTGTGCCTGGGTTATAGAGGAATATAATATATAGTATATATACACACAGTACAGAGCCCATCTTGCATGTACCTGTGCCTGGGTTATAGAGGAATATAATATATAGTATATACAGTACAGAGCCCATCTGACATGTACCTGTGCCCGGGTTATAGAGGAATATAATATATAGTATATATACACAGTACAGAGCCCATCTGACATGTACCTGTGCCTGGGTTATAGAGGAATATAATATATAATATATACAGTACAGAGCCCATCTGACAGGTACCTGTGCCTGGGTAACAGAGGAATATAATATATAGTATATACACACAGTACAGAGCCCATCTGACAAGTACCTGTGCCTGGGTTACAGAGGAATATAATATATAGTATATATACACAGTACAGAGCCCATCTGACATGTACCTGTGCCTGGGTTATAGAGGAATATAATATATAGTATATACAGTACAGAGCCCATCTGACATGTACCTGTGCCCGGGTTATAGAGGAATATAATATATAGTATATACACACAGTACAGAGCCTATCTGACATGTACCTGTGCCTGGGTTACAGAGGAATATAATATATAGTATATACACACAGTACAGAGCCCATCTGACATGTACCTGTGCCTGGGTTACAGAGGAATATAATATAAAGTATATATACACAGAACAGAGCCCATCTGACATGTACCTGTACCTGGGTTATAGAGGAATATAATATATAGTATATATACACAGTACAGTGCCCATCTGACATGTACCTGTGCCTGGGTTATAGAGGAATATAATATATAGTATATACACAGTACAGAGCCCATCTGACATGTACCTGTACCTGGGTTATAGAGGAATATAATATATAGTATATACAGACAGTACAGAGCCCATCTGACATGTACCTGTGCCCGGGTTATAGAGGAATATAATATATAGTATATATACACAGTACAGAGCCCATCTGACATGTACCTGTGCCTGGGTTATAGAGGAATATAATATATAGTATATATACACAGTACAGAGCCCATCTGACATGTACATGTGCCTGGGTTATAGAGGAATATAATATATAGTATATATACACAGTGCAGAGCCCATCTGACATGTGCCTGGGTTATAGAGGAATATAATATATAGTATATACACACAGTACAGAGCCCATCTGACATGTACCTGTGCCTGGGCTATAGAGGAATTTAATATATAGTATATTCACACAGTACAGAGCCCATCTGACATATACCTGTGCCTGGGTTATAGAGGAAGTTAATATATAGTATATACACAGTACAGAGCCCATCAGACATGTACCTGTGCCTGGGTTATAGAGGAAGATAATATATAGTATATACACAGTACAGAGCCCATCTGACATGTACCTGTGCCTGGGTTATAGAGGAATATAATATATAGTATATACACAGTACAGAGCCCATCTGACATGTACCTGTGCCTGGGTTATAGAGGAATATAATATATAGTATATACACAGTACAGAGCCCATCTGACATGTACCTGTGCCTGGGTTACAGTGGAATATAATATATAGTATATATACACAGTACAGAGCCCATCTGACATGTACCTGTGCCTGGGATATAGAGGAATATAATATATAGTATATACACAGTACAGAGCCCATCTGACATGTGCCTGGGTTATAGATGAATATAATATAAAGTATATTTACACAGTACAGAGCCCATCTGACATGTACCTGTGCCTGGGTTATAGAGGAATATTATATATAGTATATATACAGTACAGAGCCCATCTAACATGTACCTGTGCCTGGGTTATAGAGGAATATAATATATAGTATATACACACAGTACAGAGCCCATCTGACATGTACCTGTGCCTGGGTTATAGAGGAATATTATATATAGTATATATACACAGTACAGAGCCCATCTGACATGTACCTATGCAGGGTTATAGAGCAATATAATATATAGTGTATACACAGTACAGACACCATCTGACATGTACCTGTGCCTGGGTTATAGAGGAATATAATATATAATATATATACACAGTACAGACCCCATCTGACATGTACCTGTGCCTGGGTTATAGAGGAATATAATATATAGTATATATACACAGTACAGAGCCCAGCTGACATGTACCTGTGCCTAGGTTACAGAGGAATATAATATATAGTATATACACACAGTACAGAGCCCATGTGACATGTACCTGTGCCTGGGTTATAGATGAATATAATATAAAGTATATTTACACAGTACAGAGCCCATCTGACATGTACCTGTGCCCGGGTTATAGAGGAATATAATATATAGTATAGACACAGTACAGAGCCCATCTGACATGTACCTGTGCCTGGGTTATAGAGGAATATAATATATAGTATATATACACAGTACAGAGCCCATCTGACATGTACCTGTGCCTGGGTTATAGAGGAATATAATATATAGTATATACACAGTACAGAGCCCATCTGACATGTACCTGTGCCTGGGTTATAGAGGAATATAATATATAGTATATACACAGTACAGAGCCCATCTGACATGTACCTGTGCCTGGGTTACAGAGGAATATAATATATAGTATATATACACAGTACAGAGCCCATCTGACATGTACCTGTGCCTGGGTTATAGAGGAATATAATATATAGTATATACACAGTACAGAGCCCATCTGACATGTGCCTGGGTTATAGATGAATATAATATAAAGTATATTTACACAGTACAGAGCCCATCTGACATGTACCTGTGCCTGGGTTATAGAGGAATATTATATATAGTATATATACAGTACAGAGCCCATCTAACATGTACCTGTGCCTGGGTTATAGAGGAATATAATATATAGTATATACACACAGTACAGAGCCCATCTGACATGTACCTGTGCCTGGGTTATAGAGGAATATTATATATAGTATATATACACAGTACAGAGCCCATCTGACATGTACCTGTGCCTGGGTAATAGAGAAATATAATATATAGTGTATACACAGTACAGAGCCCATCTAACATGTACCTGTGCCTGGGTTATAGAGGAATATAGTATATAGTATATACAGTACAGAGCCCATCTGACATGTACCTGTGCCTGGGTTATAGAGGAATATAATATATAGTATATACAGTACAGAGCCCATCTGACATGTACCTGTGCCTGGGTTATAGAGGAATATAATATATAGCATATATACACAGTACAGACCCCATCTGACATGTACCTGTGCCTGGGTTATAGAGGAATATAATATATAGTATATACAGTACAGAGCCCATCTGACATGTACCTGTGCCTGGGTTATAGAGGAATATAATATATAGTATATATACACAGTACAGAGCCCATCTGACATGTACCTGTGCCTGGGTTATAGAGTAATATAATATTTAGTATATACACACAGTACAGAGCCCATCTGACAAGTACCTGTGCCTGGGTTACAGAGGAATATAATATATAGTATATATACACAGTACAGAGCCCATCTGACATGTACCTGTGCCTGGGTTATAGAGTAATATAATATTTAGTATATACACACAGTACAGAGCCCATCTGACATGTACCTGTGCCTGGGTTATAGAGGAATATAATATATAGTATATACACACAGTACAGAGCCCATCTGATATGTACCTGTGCCTGGGTTATAGAGGAATATAATATATAGTATTTACACACAGTACAGAGCCCATCTGACATGTACCTGTGCCTAGGTTATAGAGGAATATAATATATAGTATATATACAGTTATACACACAGTACAGAGCCCATCTGACATGTACCTGTGCCTGGGTTATAGAGGAAGATAATATTTAGTATATACACAGTACAGAGCCCATCTGACATGTACCTGTGCCTGGGTTATAGAGGAATATAATATATAGTATATATACAGTACAGAGCCCATCCGGGATGTACCTGTGCCTGTTTTATAGAGGAATATAATATATAGTATATATAGTACAGAGCCCATCTGACATGTACCTGTGGCTGGGTTATAGAGGAATATAATATATAGTATATACAGTACAGAGCCCATCTGACATTTACCTGTACCCGGGTTATAGAGGAATATAATATATAGTATATATACACAGTACAGAGCCCATCTGACATGTACCTGTGCCTGGGTTATAGAGGAATATAATATATAGTATATACAGTACAGAGCCCATCTGACAGGTACCTGTGCCTGGGTTACAGAGGAATATAATATATAGTATATACACACAGTACAGAGCCCATCTGACAAGTACCTGTGCCTGGGTTACAGAGGAATATAATATATAGTATATATACACAGTACAGAGCCCATCTGACATGTACCTGTGCCTGGGTTATAGAGGAATATAATATATAGTATATACAGTACAGAGCCCATCTGACATGTACCTGTGCTCGGGTTATAGAGGAATATAATATATAGTATATACACACAGTACAGAGCCCATCTGACATGTACCTGTGCCTGGGTTACAGAGGAATATAATATATAGTATATATACATAGTACAGAGCCCATCTGACATGTACCTGTGCCTGGGTTATAGAGGAATATAATATATAGTATATACACAGTACAGAGCCCATCTGACATGTACCTGTACCTGGGTTATAGAGGAATATAATATATAGTATATACAGACAGTACCTAGCCCATCTGACATGTACCTGTGCCCGGGTTATAGAGGAATATAATATATAGTATATATACACAGTACAGAGCCCATCTGACATGTACCTGTGCCTGGGTTATAGAGGAATATAATATATAGTATATACAGTACAGAGCCCATCTGACATGTACCTGTGGCTGGGTTATAGAGGAATATAATATATAGTATATACAGTACAGAGCCCATCTGACATGTACCTGTGCCCGGGTTATAGAGGAATATAATATATAGTATATATACACAGTACAGAGCCCATCTGACATGTACCTGTGCCTGGGTTATAGAGGAATATAATATATAGTATATACAGTACAGAGCCCATCTGACAGGTACCTGTGCCTGGGTTATAGAGGAATATAATATATAGTATATACACAGTACAGAGCCCATCTGACATATACCTGTGCCTGGGTTACAGAGGAATATAATATATAGTATATACACACAGTACAGAGCCCATCTGACAAGTACCTGTGCCTGGGTTACAGAGGAATATAATATATAGTATATATACACAGTACAGAGCCCATCTGACATGTACCTGTGCCTGGGTTCTAGAGGAATATAATATATAGTATATACAGTACAGAGCCCATCTGACATGTACCTGTGCCTGGGTTACAGAGGAATATAATATATAGTATATACACACAGTACAGAGCCCATCTGACATGTACCTGTGCCTGGGTTACAGAGAAATATAATATATAGTATATATACACAGTACAGAGCCCATCTGACATGTACCTGTACCTGGGTTATAGAGGAATATAATATATAGTATATATACACAGTACAGAGCCCATCTGACATGTACCTGTGCCTGGGTTATAGAGGAATATAATATATAGTATATACACAGTACAGAGCCCATCTGACATGTACCTGTACCTGGGTTATAGAGGAATATAATATATAGTATATACAGACAGTACAGAGCCCATCTGACATGTACCTGTGCCCGGGTTATAGAGGAATATAATATATAGTATATATACACAGTACAGAGCCCATCTGACATGTACCTGTACCTGGGTTATAGAGGAATATAATATATAGTATATATACACAGTACAGAGCCCATCTGACATGTACCTGTGCCTGGGTTATAGAGGAATATAATATATAGTATATACACAGTACAGAGCCCATCTGACATGTACCTGTACCTGGGTTATAGAGGAATATAATATATAGTATATACAGACAGTACAGAGCCCATCTGACATGTACCTGTGCCCGGGTTATAGAGGAATATAATATATAGTATATATACACAGTACAGAGCCCATCTGACATGTACCTGTGCCTGGGTTATAGAGGAATATAATATATAGTATATATACACAGTACAGAGCCCATCTGACATGTACATGTGCCTGGGTTATAGAGGAATATAATATATAGTATATATACACAGTGCAGAGCCCATCTGACATGTACCTGTGCCCGGGTTATAGAGGAATATAATATATAGTATATACACAATACAGAGCCCATCTGACATGTACCTGTGCCTGGGTTATAGAGGAATATAATATATAGTATATATACACAGTACAGAGCCCATCTGACATGTACCTGTGCCTGGGTTATAGAGGAATATAATATATAGTATATACACAGTACAGAGCCCATCTGACATGTACCTGTGCCTGGGTTATAGAGGAATATAATATATAGTATATACACAGTACAGAGCCCATCTGACATGTACCTGTGCCTGGGTTACAGTGGAATATAATATATAGTATATATACACAGTACAGAGCCCATCTGACATGTACCTGTGCCTGGGATATAGAGGAATATAATATATAGTATATACACAGTACAGAGCCCATCTGACATGTGCCTGGGTTATAGATGAATATAATATAAAGTATATTTACACAGTACAGAGCCCATCTGACATGTACCTGTGCCTTGGTTATAGAGGAATATCAAATATAGTATATATACAGTACAGAGCCCATCTAACATGTACCTGTGCCTGGGTTATAGAGGAATATAATATATAGTATATACACACAGTACAGAGCCCATCTGACATGTACCTGTGCCTGGGTTATAGAGGAATATTATATATAGTATATATACACAGTACAGAGCCCATCTGACATGTACCTGTGCCTGGGTAATAGAGAAATATAATATATAGTGTATACACAGTACAGAGCCCATCTAACATGTACCTGTGCCTGGGTTATAGAGGAATATAGTATATAGTATATACAGTACAGAGCCCATCTGACATGTACCTGTGCCTGGGTTATAGAGGAATATAATATATAGTATATACAGTACAGAGCCCATCTGACATGTACCTGTGCCTGGGTTATAGAGGAATATAATATATAGCATATATACACAGTACAGACCCCATCTGACATGTACCTGTGCCTGGGTTATAGAGGAATATAAAATATAGTATATACAGTACAGAGCCCATCTGACATGTACCTGTGCCTGGGTTATAGAGTAATATAATATTTAGTGTATACACACAGTACAGAGCCCATCTGACAAGTACCTGTGCCTGGGTTACAGAGGAATATAATATATAGTATATATACACAGTACAGAGCCCATCTGACATGTACCTGTGCCTGGGTTATAGAGTAATATAATATTTAGTATATACACACAGTACAGAGCCCATCTGACATGTACCTGTGCCTGGGTTATAGAGGAATATAATATATAGTATATACACACAGTACAGAGCCCATCTGATATGTACCTGTGCCTGGGTTATAGAGGAATATAATATATAGTATTTACACACAGTACAGAGCCCATCTGACATGTACCTGTGCCTAGGTTATAGAGGAATATAATATATAGTATATATACAGTTATACACACAGTACAGAGCCCATCTGACATGTACCTGTGCCTGGGTTATAGAGGAAGATAATATTTAGTATATACACAGTACAGAGCCCATCTGACATGTACCTGTGCCTGGGTTATAGAGGAATATAATATATAGTATATATACAGTACAGAGCCCATCTGGCATGTACCTGTGCCTGTTTTATAGAGGAATATAATATATAGTATATACAGTACAGAGCCCATCTGACATGTACCTGTGGCTGGGTTATAGAGGAATATAATATATAGTATATACAGTACAGAGCCCATCTGACATTTACCTGTGCCCGGGTTATAGAGGAATATAATATATAGTATATATACACAGTACAGAGCCCATCTGACATGTACCTGTGCCTGGGTTATAGAGGAATATAATATATAGTATATACAGTACAGAGCCCATCTGACAGGTACCTGTGCCTGGGTTACAGAGGAATATAATATATAGTATATACACACAGTACAGAGCCCATCTGACAAGTACCTGTGCCTGGGTAACAGAGGAATATAATATATAGTATATATACACAGTACAGAGCCCATCTGACATGTACCTGTGCCTGGGTTATAGAGGAATATAATATATAGTATATACAGTACAGAGCCCATCTGACATGTACCTGTGCTCGGGTTATAGAGGAATATAATATATAGTATATACACACAGTACAGAGCCCATCTGACATGTACCTGTGCCTGGGTTACAGAGGAATATAATATATAGTATATATACATAGTACAGAGCCCATCTGACATGTACCTGTGCCTGGGTTATAGAGGAATATAATATATAGTATATACACAGTACAGAGCCCATCTGACATGTACCTGTACCTGGGTTATAGAGGAATATAATATATAGTATATACAGACAGTACAGAGCCCATCTGACATGTACCTGTGCCCGGGTTATAGAGGAATATAATATATAGTATATATACACAGTACAGAGCCCATCTGACATGTACCTGTGCCTGGGTTATAGAGGAATATAATATATAGTATATATACACAGTACAGAACCCATCTGACATGTACCTGTGCCTGGGTTATAGAGGAATATAATATATAGTATATACACATAGTACAGAGCCCATCTGACATGTACATGTGCCTGGGTTATAGAGAAATATAATATATAGTATATATACACAGTGCAGAGCCCATCTGACATGTGCCTGGGTTATAGAGGAATATAATATATAGTATATACACACAGTACAGAGCCCATCTGACATGTACCTGTGCCTGGATTATAGAGGAATATAATATATAGTATATACACACAGTACAGAGCCCATCTGATATGTACCTGTGCCTGGGTTATAGAGGAATATAATATATAGTATTTACACACAGTACAGAGCCCATCTGACATGTACCTGTGCCTGGGTTATAGAGGAAGATAATATTTAGTATATACACAGTACAGAGCCCATCTGACATGTACCTGTGCCTGGGTTATAGAGGAATATAATATATAGTATATATACACACAGTACAGAGCCCATCTGGCATGTACCTGTGTCTGGGTTATAGAGGAATATAATATATAGTATATACAGTACAGAGCCCATCTGACATGTACCTGTGGCTGGGTTATAGAGGAATATAATATATAGTATATACAGTACAGAGCCCATCTGACATGTACCTGTGCCCGGGTTATAGAGGAATATAATATATAGTATATATATACAGTACAGAGCCCATCTGACATGTACCTGTGCCTGGGTTATAGAGGAATATAATATATAGTATATACAGTACAGAGCCCATCTGACAGGTACCTGTGCCTGGGTTATAGAGGAATATAATATATAGTATATACACAGTACAGAGCCCATCTGACATATACCTGTGCCTGGGTTACAGAGGAATATAATATATAGTATATACACACAGTACAGAGCCCATCTGACAAGTACCTGTGCCTGGGTTACAGAGGAATATAATATATAGTATATATACACAGTACAGAGCCCATCTGACATGTACCTGTGCCTGGGTTATAGAGGAATATAATATATAGTATATACACAGTACAGAGCCCATCTGACATGTACCTGTACCTGGGTTATAGAGGAATATAATATATAGTATATACAGACAGTACAGAGCCCATCTGACATGTACCTGTGCCCGGGTTATAGAGGAATATAATATATAGTATATATACACAGTACAGAGCCCATCTGACATGTACCTGTGCCTGGGTTATAGAGGAATATAATATATAGTATATATACACAGTACAGAGCCCATCTGACATGTACATGTGCCTGGGTTATAGAGGAATATAATATATAGTATATATACACAGTGCAGAGCCCATCTGACATGTACCTGTGCCCGGGTTATAGAGGAATATAATATATAGTATATACACAGTACAGAGCCCATCTGACATGTACCTGTGCCTGGGTTATAGAGGAATATAATATATAGTATATATACACAGTACAGAGCCCATCTGACATGTACCTGTGCCTGGGTTATAGAGGAATATAATATATAGTATATACACAGTACAGAGCCCATCTGACATGTACCTGTGCCTGGGTTATAGAGGAATATAATATATAGTATATACACAGTACAGAGCCCATCTGACATGTACCTGTGCCTGGGTTACAGTGGAATATAATATATAGTATATATACACAGTACAGAGCCCATCTGACATGTACCTGTGCCTGGGATATAGAGGAATATAATATATAGTATATACACAGTACAGAGCCCATCTGACATGTGCCTGGGTTATAGATGAATATAATATAAAGTATATTTACACAGTACAGAGCACATCTGACATGTACCTGTGCCTGGGTTATAGAGGAATATTATATATAGTATATATACAGTACAGAGCCCATTTAACATGAACCTGTGCCTGGGTTATAGAGGAATATAATATATAGTATATACACACAGTACAGAGCCCATCTGACATGTACCTGTGCCTGGGTTATAGAGGAATATTATATATAGTATATATACACAGTACAGAGCCCATCTGACATGTACCTAGGCCTGGGTTATAGAGGAATATAATATATAGTGTATACACAGTACAGAGCCCATCTAACATGTACCTGTGCCTGGGTTATAGAGGAATATAATATATAGTATATACAGTACAGAGCCCATCTGACATGTACCTGTGCCTGGGTTATAGAGGAATATAATATATAGTATATACAGTACAGAGCCCATCTGACATGTACCTGTGCCTGGGTTATAGAGGAATATAATATATAGCATATATACACAGTACAGACCCCATCTGACATGTACCTGTGCCTTGGATATAGAGGAATATAATATATAGTATTTACAGTACAGAGCCCATCTGACATGTACCTGTGCCTGGGTTATAGAGGAATATAATATATAGTATATATACACAGTACAGAGCCCATCTGACATGTACCTGTGCCTGGGTTATAGAGTAATATAATATTTAGTATATACACACAGTACAGAGCCCATCTGACATGTACCTGTGCCTGGGTTATAGAGGAATATAATATATAGTATATACACACAGTACAGAGCCCATCTGGCATGTACCTGTGCCTGGGTTATAGAGGAATATAATATATAGTATATACAGTACAGAGCCCATCTGACATGTACCTGTGGCTGGGTTATAGAGGAATATAATATATAGTATATACAGTACAGAGCCCATCTGACATTTACCTGTGCCCGGGTTATAGAGGAATATAATATATAGTATATATACACAGTACAGAGCCCATCTGACATGTACCTGTGCCTGGGTTATAGAGGAATATAATATATAGTATATACAGTACAGAGCCCATCTGACAGGTACCTGTGCCTGGGTTACAGAGGAATATAATATATAGTATATACACACAGTACAGAGCCCATCTGACAAGTACCTGTGCCTGGGTTACAGAGGAATATAATATATAGTATATATACACAGTACAGAGCCCATCTGACATGTACCTGTGCCTGGGTTATAGAGGAATATAATATATAGTATATACAGTACAGAGCCCATCTGACATGTACCTGTGCCCGGGTTATAGAGGAATATAATATATAGTATATACCCACAGTACAGAGCCCATCTGACATGTACCTGTGCCTGGGTTACAGAGGAATATAATATATAGTATATACACACAGTACAGAGCCCATCTGACAAGTACCTGTGCCTGGGTTACAGAGGAATATAATATATAGTATATATACACAGTACAGAGCCCATCTGACATGTACCTGTGCCTGGGTTATAGAGGAATATAATATATAGTATATACAGTACAGAGCCCATCTGACATGTACCTGTGCCCGGGTTATAGAGGAATATAATATATAGTATATACACACAGTACAGAGCCCATCTGACATGTACCTGTGCCTGGGTTACAGAGGAATATAATATATAGTATATACACACAGTACAGAGCCCATCTGACATGTACCTGTGCCTGGGTTACAGAGGAATATAATATAAAGTATATATACACAGTACAGAGCCCATCTGACATGTACCTGTACCTGGGTTATAGAGGAATATAATATATAGTATATATACACAGTACAGAGCCCATCTGACATGTACCTGTGCCTGGGTTATAGAGGAATATAATATATAGTATATACACAGTACAGAGCCCATCTGACATGTACCTGTACCTGGGTTATAGAGGAATATAATATATAGTATATACAGACAGTACAGAGCCCATCTGACATGTACCTGTGCCCGGGTTATAGAGGAATATAATATATATTATATATACACAGTACAGAGCCCATCTGACATGTACCTGTGCCTGGGTTATAGAGGAATATAATATATAGTATATATACACAGTACAGAGCCCATCTGACATGTACATGTGCCTGGGTTATAGAGGAATATAATATATAGTATATATACACAGTGCAGAGCCCATCTGACATGTGCCTAGGTTATAGAGGAATATAATATATAGTATATACACACAGTACAGAGCCCATCTGACATGTACCTGTGCCTGGGCTATAGAGGAATTTAATATATAGTATATTCACACAGTACAGAGCCCATCTGACATATACCTGTGCCTGGGTTATAGAGGAAGTTAATATATAGTATATACACAGTACAGAGCCCATCAGACATGTACCTGTGCCTGGGTTATAGAGGAAGATAATATATAGTATATACACAGTACAGAGCCCATCTGACATGTACCTGTGCCTGGGTTATAGAGGAATATAATATATAGTATATACACAGTACAGAGCCCATCTGACATGTACCTGTGCCTGGGTTATAGAGGAATATAATATATAGTATATACACAGTACAGAGCCCATCTGACATGTACCTGTGCCTGGGTTACAGTGGAATATAATATATAGTATATATACACAGTACAGAGCCCATCTGACATGTACCTGTGCCTGGGATATAGAGGAATATAATATATAGTATATACACAGTACAGAGCCCATCTGACATGTACCTGTGCCTGGGTTATAGAGGAATATTATATATAGTATATATACAGTACAGAGCCCATCTGACATGTACCTATGCCTGGGTTATAGAGGAATATAATATATAGTGTATACACAGTACAGAGACCAACTGACATGTACCTGTGCCTGGGTTATAGAGGAATATAATATATAATATATATACACAGTACAGACCCCATCTGACATGTACCTGTGCCTGGGTTATAGAGGAATATAATATATAGTATATATACACAGTACAGAGCCCAGCTGACATGTACCTGTGCCTAGGTTACAGAGGAATATAATATATAGTATATACACACAGTACAGAGCCCATGTGACATGTACCTGTGCCTGGGTTATAGATGAATATAATATAAAGTATATTTACACAGTACAGAGCCCATCTGACATGTACCTGTGCCCGGGTTATAGAGGAATATAATATATAGTATATACACAGTACAGAGCCCATCTGACATGTACCTGTGCCTGGGTTATAGAGGAATATAATATATAGTATATATACACAGTACAGAGCCCATCTGACATGTACCTGTGCCTGGGTTATAGAGGAATATAATATATAGTATATACACAGTACAGAGCCCATCTGACATGTACCTGTGCCTGGGTTATAGAGGAATATAATATATAGTATATACACAGTACAGAGCCCATCTGACATGTACCTGTGCCTGGGTTACAGAGGAATATAATATATAGTATATATACACAGTACAGAGCCCATCTGACATGTACCTGTGCCTGGGTTATAGAGGAATATAATATATAGTATATACACAGTACAGAGCCCATCTGACATGTGCCTGGGTTATAGATGAATATAATATAAAGTATATTTACACAGTACAGAGCCCATCTGACATGTACCTGTGCCTGGGTTATAGAGGAATATTATATATAGTATATATACAGTACAGAGCCCATCTAACATGTACCTGTGCCTGGATTATAGAGGAATATAATATATAGTATATACACACAGTACAGAGCCCATCTGACATGTACCTGTGCCTGGGTTATAGAGGAATATTATATATAGTATATATACACAGTACAGAGCCCATCTGACATGTACCTAGGCCTGGGTTATAGAGGAATATAATATATAGTGTATACACAGTACAGAGCCCATCTAACATGTACCTGTGCCTGGGTTATAGAGGAAGTTAATATATAGTATATACACAGTACAGAGCCCATCAGACATGTACCTGTGCCTGGGTTATAGAGGAAGTTAATATATAGTATATACACAGTACAGAGCCCATCAGACATGTACCTGTGCCTGGGTTATAGAGGAAGATAATATATAGTATATACACAGTACAGAGCCCATCTGACATGTACCTGTGCCTGGGTTATAGAGGAATATAATATATAGTATATACACAGTACAGAGCCCATCTGACATGTACCTGTGCCTGGGTTATAGAGGAATATAATATATAGTATATACACAGTACAGAGCCCATCTGACATGTACCTGTGCCTGGGTTACAGTGGAATATAATATATAGTATATATACACAGTACAGAGCCCATCTGACATGTACCTGTGCCTGGGATATAGAGGAATATAATATATAGTATATACACAGTACAGAGCCCATCTGACATGTGCCTGGGTTATAGATGAATTTAATATAAAGTATATTTACACAGTATAGAGCCCATCTGACATGTACCTGTGCCTGGGTTATAGAGGAATATTATATATAGTATATATACAGTACAGAGCCCATCTGACATGTACCTATGCCTGGGTTATAGAGGAATATAATATATAGTGTATACACAGTACAGAGACCAACTGACATGTACCTGTGCCTGGGTTATAGAGGAATATAATATATAATATATATACACAGTACAGACCCCATCTGACATGTACCTGTGCCTGGGTTATAGAGGAATATAATATATAGTATATATACACAGTACAGAGCCCAGCTGACATGTACCTGTGCCTAGGTTACAGAGGAATATAATATATAGTATATACACACAGTACAGAGCCCATGTGACATGTACCTGTGCCTGGGTTATAGATGAATATAATATAAAGTATATTTACACAGTACAGAGCCCATCTGACATGTACCTGTGCCCGGGTTATAGAGGAATATAATATATAGTATATACACAGTACAGAGCCCATCTGACATGTACCTGTGCCTGGGTTATAGAGGAATATAATATATAGTATATATACACAGTACAGAGCCCATCTGACATGTACCTGTGCCTGGGTTATAGAGGAATATAATATATAGTATATACACAGTACAGAGCCCATCTGACATGTACCTGTGCCTGGGTTATAGAGGAATATAATATATAGTATATACACAGTACAGAGCCCATCTGACATGTACCTGTGCCTGGGTTACAGAGGAATATAATATATAGTATATATACACAGTACAGAGCCCATCTGACATGTACCTGTGCCTGGGTTATAGAGGAATATAATATATAGTATATACACAGTACAGAGCCCATCTGACATGTGCCTGGGTTATAGATGAATATAATATAAAGTATATTTACACAGTACAGAGCCCATCTGACATGTACCTGTGCCTGGGTTATAGAGGAATATTATATATAGTATATATACAGTACAGAGCCCATCTAACATGTACCTGTGTCTGGGTTATAGAGGAATATAATATATAGTATATACACACAGTACAGAGCCCATCTGACATGTACCTGTGCCTGGGTTATAGAGGAATATTATATATAGTATATATACACAGTACAGAGCCCATCTGACATGTACCTAGGCCTGGGTTATAGAGGAATATAATATATAGTGTATACACAGTACAGAGCCCATCTAACATGTACCTGTGCCTGGGTTATAGAGGAATATAATATATAGTATATACAGTACAGAGCCCATCTGACATGTACCTGTGCCTGGGTTATAGAGGAATATAATATATAGTATATACAGTACAGAGCCCATCTGACATGTACCTGTGCCTGGGTTATAGAGGAATATAATATATAGCATATATACACAGTACAGACCCCATCTGACATGTACCTGTGCCTGGGTTATAGAGGAATATAATATATAGTATATACAGTACAGAGCCCATCTGACATGTACCTGTGCCTGGGTTATAGAGGAATATAATATATAGTATATATACACAGTACAGAGCCCATCTGACATGTACCTGTGCCTGGGTTATAGAGTAATATAATATTTAGTATATACACACAGTACAGAGCCCATCTGACATGTACCTGTGCCTGGGTTATAGAGGAATATAATATATAGTATATACACACAGTACAGAACCCATCTGATATGTACCTATGCCTGGGTTATAGAGGAATATAATATATAGTATTTACACACAGTACAGAGCCCATCTGACATGTACCTGTGCCTAGGTTATAGAGGAATATAATATATAGTATATATACAGTTATACACACAGTACAGAGCCCATCTGACATGTACCTGTGCCTGGGTTATAGAGGAAGATAATATTTAGTATATACACAGTACAGAGCCCATCTGACATGTACCTGTGCCTGGGTTATAGAGGAATATAATATATAGTATATATAAACACAGTACAGAGCCGATCTGGCATGTACCTGTGCCTGGGTTATAGAGGAATATAATATATAGTATATACAGTACAGAGCCCATCTGACATGTACCTGTGGCTGGGTTATAGAGGAATATAATATATAGTATATACAGTACAGAGCCCATCTGACATTTACCTGTGCCCGGGTTATAGAGGAATATAATATATAGTATATATACACAGTACAGAGCCCATCTGACATGTACCTGTGCCTGGGTTATAGAGGAATATAATATATAGTATATACAGTACAGAGCCCATCTGACAGGTACCTGTGCCTGGGTTACAGAGGAATATAATATATAGTATATACACACAGTACAGAGCCCATCTGACAAGAACCTGTGCCTGGGTTACAGAGGAATATAATATATAGTATATATACACAGTACAGAGCCCATCTGACATGTACCTGTGCCTGGGTTATAGAGGAATATAATATATAGTATATACAGTACAGAGCCCATCTGACATGTACCTGTGCCCGGGTTATAGAGGAATATAATATATAGTATATACACACAGTACAGAGCCCATCTGACATGTACCTGTGCCTGGGTTACAGAGGAATATAATATATAGTATATATACACAGTACAGAGCCCATCTGACATGTACCTGTACCTGGGTTATAGAGGAATATAATATATAGCATATATACATAGTACAGAGCCCATCTGACATGTACCTGTGCCTGGGTTATAGAGGAATATAATATATAGTATATACACAGTACAGAGCCCATCTGACATGTACCTGTACCTGGGTTATAGAGGAATATAATATATAGTATATACAGACAGTACAGAGCCCATCTGACATGTACCTGTGCCCGGGTTATAGAGGAATATAATATATAGTATATATACACAGTACAGAGCCCATCTGACATGTACCTGTGCCTGGGTTATAGAGGAATATAATATATAGTATATATACACAGTACAGAGCCCATCTGACATGTACATGTGCCTGGGTTATAGAGAAATATAATATATAGTATATATACACAGTGCAGAGCCCATCTGACATGTGCCTGGGTTATAGAGGAATATAATATATAGTATATACACACAGTACAGAGCCCATCTGACATGTACCTGTGCCTGGGCTATAGTGGAATTTAATATATAGTATATTCACACAGTACAGAGCCCATCTGACATATACCTGTGCCTGGGTTATAGAGGAAGTTAATATATAGTATATACACAGTACAGAGCCCATCAGACATGTACCTGTGCCTGGGTTATAGAGGAAGATAATATATAGTATATACACAGTACAGAGCCCATCTGACATGTACCTGTGCCTGGGTTATAGAGGAATATAATATATAGTATATACACAGTACAGAGCCCATCTGACATGTACCTGTGCCTGGGTTATAGAGGAATATAATATATGGTATATACAGTACAGAGCCCATCTGACATGTACCTGTGCCTGGGTTACAGTGGAATATAATATATAGTATATATACACAGTACAGAGCCCATCTGACATGTACCTGTGCCTGGGTTATAGAGGAATATAATATATAGTATATACACAGTACAGAGCCCATCTGACATGTGCCTGGGTTATAGATGAATATAATATAAAGTATATTTACACAGTACAGAGCCCATCTGACATGTACCTGTGCCTGGGTTATAGAGGAATATTATATATAGTATATATACAGTACAGAGCCCATCTAACATGTACCTGTGCCTGGGTTATAGAGGAATATAATATATAGTATATACACACAGTACAGAGCCCATCTGACATGTACCTGTGCCTGGGTTATAGAGGAATATTATATATAGTATATATACACAGTACAGAGCCCATCTGACATGTACCTATGCCTGGGTTATAGAGGAATATAATATATAGTGTATACACAGTACAGAGACCATCTGACATGTACCTGTGCCTGGGTTATACAGGAATATAATATATAATATATATACACAGTACAGACCCCATCTGACATGTACCTGTGCCTGGGTTATAGAGGAATATAATATATAGTATATATACACAGTACAGAGCCCAGGTGACATGTACCTGTGCCTAGGTTACAGAGGAATATAATATATAGTATATATACACAGTACAGAGCCCATCTGACATGTACCTGTGCCTGGGTTATAGAGGAATATAATATATAGTATATATACACAGTACAGAGCCCATCTGACATGTACCTGTGCCTGGGTTATAGAGGAATATAATATATAGTATATACACAGTATAGAGCCCATCTGACATGTACCTGTGCCTGGGTTATAGAGGAATATAATATATAGTATATACAGTACAGAGCCCATCTGACATGTACCTGTGCCTGGGTTATAGAGGAATATAATATATAGCATATATACACAGTACAGACCCCATCTGACATGTACCTGTGCCTGGGTTATAGAGGAATATAATATATAGTATATACAGTACAGAGCCCATCTGACATGTACCTGTGCCTGGGTTATAGAGGAATATAATATATAGTATATATACACAGTACAGAGCCCATCTGACATGTACCTGTGCCTGGGTTATAGAGTAATATAATATTTAGTATATACACACAGTACAGAGCCCATCTGACATGTACCTGTGCCTGGGATATAGAGGAATATAATATATAGTATATACAGTACAGAGCCCATCTGACATGTACCTGTGCCCGGGTTATAGAGGAATATAATATATAGTATATACACACAGTACAGAGCCCATCTGACATGTACCTGTGCCTGGGTTACAGAGGAATATAATATATAGTATATACACACAGTACAGAGCCCATCTGACATGTACCTGTGCCTGGGTTACAGAGGAATATAATATATAGTATATATACACAGTACAGAGCCCATCTGACATGTACCTGTACCTGGGTTATAGAGGAATATAATATATAGTATATATACATAGTACAGAGCCCATCTGACATGTACCTATGCCTGGGTTATAGAGGAATATAATATATAGTATATACACAGTACAGAGCCCATCTGACATGTACCTGTACCTGGGTTATAGAGGAATATAATATATAGTATATACAGACAGTACAGAGCCCATCTGACATGTACCTGTGCCCGGGTTATAGAGGAATATAATATATAGTATATATACACAGTACAGAGCCCATCTGACATGTACCTGTGCCTGGGTTATAGAGGAATATAATATATAGTATATATACACAGTACAGAGCCCATCTGACATGTACATGTGCCTGGGTTATAGAGAAATATAATATATAGTATATATACACAGTGCAGAGCCCATCTGACCTGTGCCTGGGTTATAGAGGAATATAATATATAGTATATACACACAGTACAGAGCCCATCTGACATGTACCTGTGCCTGGCTATAGAGGAATTTAATATATAGTATATTCACACAGTACAGAGCCCATCTGACATATACCTGTGCCTGGGTTATAGAGGAAGTTAATATATAGTATATACACAGTACAGAGCCCATCAGACATGTACCTGTGCCTGGGTTATAGAGGAATATAATATATAGTATATACACAGTACAGAGCCCATCTGACATGTACCTGTGCCTGGGTTATAGAGGAATATAATATATAGTATATACAGTACAGAGCCCATCTGACATGTACCTGTGCCTGGGTTACAGTGGAATATAATATATAGTATATATACACAGTACAGAGCCCATCTGACATGTACCTGTGCCTGGGTTATAGAGGAATATAATATATAGTATATACACAGTACAGAGCCCATCTGACATGTGCCTGGGTTATAGATGAATATAATATAAAGTATATTTACACAGTACAGAGCCCATCTGACATGTACCTGTGCCTGGGTTATAGAGGAATATTATATATAGTATATATACAGTACAGAGCCCATCTAACATGTACCTGTGCCTGGGTTATAGAGGAATATAATATATAGTATATACACACAGTACAGAGCCCATCTGACATGTACCTGTGCCTGGGTTATAGAGGAATATTATATATAGTATATATACACAGTACAGAGCCCATCTGACATGTACCTATGCCTGGGTTATAGAGGAATATAATATATAGTGTATACACAGTACAGAGACCATCTGACATGTACCTGTGCCTGGGTTAAACAGGAATATAATATATAATATATATACACAGTGCAGACCCCATCTGACATGTACCTGTGCCTGGGTTATAGAGGAATATAATATATAGTATATATACACAGTACAGAGCCCAGCTGACATGTACCTGTGCCTAGGTTACAGAGGAATATAATATATAGTATATATACACAGTACAGAGCCCATCTGACATGTACCTGTGCCTGGGTTATAGAGGAATATAATATATAGTATATACACAGTACAGAGCCCATCTGACATGTACCTGTGCCTGGGTTATAGAGGAATATAATATATAGTATATACACAGTATAGAGCCCATCTGACATGTACCTGTGCCTGGGTTATAGAGGAATATAATATATAGTATATACAGTACAGAGCCCATCTGACATGTACCTGTGCCTGGGTTATAGAGGAATATAATATATAGCATATATACACAGTACAGACCCCATCTGACATGTACCTGTGCCTGGGTTATAGAGGAATATAATATAAAGTATATACAGTACAGAGCCCATCTGACATGTACCTGTGCCTGGGTTATAGAGGAATATAATATATAGTATATATACACAGTACAGAGCCCATCTGACATGTACCTGTCCCTGGGTTATAGAGTAATATAATATTTAGTATATACACACAGTACAGAGCCCATCTGACATGTACCTGTGCCTGGGTTATAGAGGAATATAATATATAGTATATACACACAGTACAGAGCCCATCTGATATGTACCTGTGCCTGGGTTATAGAGGAATATAATATATAGTATTTACACACAGTACAGAGCCCATCTGACATGTACCTGTGCCTAGGTTATAGAGGAATATAATATATAGTATATATACAGTTATACACACAGTACAGAGCCCATCTGACATGTACCTGTGCCTGGGTTATAGAGGAAGATAATATTTAGTATATACACAGTACAGAGCCCATCTGACATGTACCTGTGCCTGGGTTATAGAGGAATATAATATATAGTATATATACACACAGTACAGAGCCCATCTGGCATGTACCTGTGCCTGGGTTATAGAGGAATATAATATATAGTATATACAGTACAGAGCCCATCTGACATGTACCTGTGGCTGGGTTATAGAGGAATATAATATATAGTATATACAGTACAGAGCCCATCTGACATTTACCTGTGCCCGGGTTATAGAGGAATATAATATATAGTATATATACACAGTACAGAGCCCATCTGACATGTACCTGTGCCTGGGTTATAGAGGAATATAAGATATAGTATATTCAGTACAGAGCCCATCTGACAGGTACCTGTGCCTGGGTTACAGAGGAATATAATATATAGTATATACACACAGTACAGAGCCCATCTGACAAGTACCTGTGCCTGGGTTACAGAGGAATATAATATATAGTATATATACACAGTACAGAGCCCATCTGACATGTACCTGTGCCTGGGTTATAGAGGAAGATAATATATAGTATATACAGTACAGAGCCCATCTGACATGTACCTGTGCCCGGGTTATAGAGGAATATAATATATAGTATATACACACAGTACAGAGCCCATCTGACATGTACCTGTGCCTGGGTTACAGAGGAATATAATATATAGTATATACACACAGTACAGAGCCCATCTGACATGTACCTGTGCCTGGGTTACAGAGGAATATAATATATAGTATATATACACAGTACATAGCCCATCTGACATGTACCTGTACCTGGGTTATAGAGGAATATAATATATAGTATATATACATAGTACAGAGCCCATCTGACATGTACCTGTGCCTGGGTTATAGAGGAATATAATATATAGTATATACACAGTACAGAGCCCATCTGACATGTACCTGTACCTGGGTTATAGAGGAATATAATATATAGTATATACAGACAGCACAGAGCCCATCTGACATGTACCTGTGCCCGGGTTATAGAGGAATATAATATATAGTATATATACACAGTACAGAGCCCATCTGACATGTACCTGTGCCTGGGTTATAGAGGAATATAATATATAGTATATATACACAGTACAGAGCCCATCTGACATGTACATGTGCCTGGGTTATAGAGGAATATAATATATAGTATATACACAGTACAGAGCCCATCTGACATGTACCTGTGCCTGGGTTATAGAGGAATATAATATATAGTATATACACAGTACAGAGCCCATCTGACATGTACCTGTGCCTGGGTTACAGTGGAATATAATATATAGTATATATACACAGTACAGAGCCCATCTGACATGTACCTGTGCCTGGGTTATAGAGGAATATAATATATAGTATATACACAGTACAGAGCCCATCTGACATGTGCCTGGGTTATAGATGAATATAATATAAAGTATATTTACACAGTACAGAGCCCATCTGACATGTACCTGTGCCTGGGTTATAGAGGAATATTATATATAGTATATATACAGTACAGAGCCCATCTAACATGTACCTGTGCCTGGGTTATAGAGGAATATAATATATAGTATATACACACAGTACAGAGCCCATCTGACATGTACCTGTGCCTGGGTTATAGAGGAATATTATATATAGTATATATACACAGTACAGAGCCCATCTGACATGTACCTATGCCTGGGTTATAGAGGAATATAATATATAGTGTATACACAGTACAGAGACCATCTGACATGTACCTGTGCCTGGTTTATACAGGAATATAATATATAATATATATACACAGTACAGACCCCATCTGACATGTACCTGTGCCTGGGTTATAGAGGAATATAATATATAGTATATATACACAGTACAGAGCCCAGCTGACATGTACCTGTGCCTAGGTTACAGAGGAATATAATATATAGTATATATACACAGTACAGAGCCCATCTGACATGTACCTGTGCCTGGGTTATAGAGGAATATAATATATAGTATATATACACAGTACAGAGCCCATCTGACATGTACCTGTGCCTGGGTTATAGAGGAATATAATATATAGTATATACACAGTATAGAGCCCATCTGACATGTACCTGTGCCTGGGTTATAGAGGAATATAATATATAGTATATACACAGTACAGAGCCCATCTGACATGTACCTGTGCCTGGGTTACAGAGGAATATAATATATAGTATATATACACAGTACAGAGCCCATCTGACATGTACCTGTGCCTGGGTTATAGAGGAATATAATATATAGTATATACACAGTACAGAGCCCATCTGACATGTGCCTGGGTTATAGATGAATATAATATAAAGTATATTTACACAGTACAGAGCCCATCTGACATGTACCTGTGCCTGGGTTATAGAGGAATATTATATATAGTATATATACAGTACAGAGCCCATCTAACATGTACCTGTGCCTGGGTTATAGAGGAATATAATATATAGTATATACACACAGTACAGAGCCCATCTGACATGTACCTGTGCCTGGGTTATAGAGGAAAATTATATATAGTATATATACACACAGTACAGAGCCCATCTGACATGTACCTAGGCCTGGGTTATAGAGGAATATAATATATAGTGTATACACAGTACAGAGCCCATCTAACATGTACCTGTGCCTGGGTTATAGAGGAATATAATATATAGTATATACAGTACAGAGCCCATCTGACATGTACCTGTGCCTGGGTTATAGAGGAATATAATATATAGTATATACAGTACAGAGCCCATCTGACATGTACCTGTGCCTGGGTTATAGAGGAATATAATATATAGCATATATACACAGTACAGACCCCATCTGACATGTACCTGTGCCTGGGTTATAGAGGAATATAATATATAGTATATACAGTACAGAGCCCATCTGACATGTACCTGTGCCTGGGTTATAAAGGAATATAATATATAGTATATATACACAGTACAGAGCCCATCTGACATGTACCTGTGCCTGGGTTATAGAGTAATATAATATTTAGTATATACACACATTACAGAGCCCATCTGACATGTACCTGTGCCTGGGTTATAGAGGAATATAATATATAGTATATACACACAGTACAGAGCCCATCTGATATGTACCTGTGCCTGGGTTATAGAGGAATATAATATATAGTATTTACACACAGTACAGAGCCCATCTGACATGTACCTGTGCCTAGGTTATAGAGGAATATAATATATAGTATATATACAGTTATGCACACAGTACAGAGCCCATCTGACATGTACCTGTGCCTGGGTTATAGAGGAAGATAATATTTAGTATATACACAGTACAGAGCCCATCTGACATGTACCTGTGCCTGGGTTATAGAGGAATATAATATATAGTATATATACACACAGTACAGAGCCCATCTGGCATGTACCTGTGCCTGGGTTATAGAGGAATACAATATATAGTATATACAGTACAGAGCCCATCTGACATGTACCTGTGGCTGGGTTATAGAGGAATATAATATATAGTATATACAGTACAGAGCCCATCTGACATGTACCTGTGCCCGGGTTATAGAGGAATATAATATATAGTATATATACACAGTACAGAGCCCATCTGACATGTACCTGTGCCTGGGTTATAGAGGAATATAATATATAGTATATACACACAGTACAGAGCCCATCTGACATGTACCTGTGCCTGGGTTACAGAGGAATATAATATATAGTATATATACACAGTACAGAGCCCATCTGACATGTACCTGTACCTGGGTTATAGAGGAATATAATATATAGTATATATACACAGTACAGAGCCCATCTGACATGTACCTGTGCCTGGGTTATAGAGGAATATAATATATAGTATATACACAGTACAGAGCCCATCTGACATGTACCTGTACCTGGGTTATAGAGGAATATAATATATAGTATATACACAGTACAGAGCCCATCTGACATATACCTGTGCCTGGGTTATAGAGGAATATAATATATAGTATATACACAGTACAGAGCCCATCTGACATGTACCTGTGCCTGGGTTACAGTGGAATATAATATATAGTATATATACACAGTACAGACCCAATCTGACATGTACCTGTGCCTGGGTTATAGAGGAATATAATATATAGTATATATACACAGTACAGAGCCCAGCTGACATGTACCTGTGCCTAGGTTACAGAGGAATATAATATATAGTATATACACACAGTACAGAGCCCATGTGACATGTACCTGTGCCTGGGTTATAGAGGAATATAATATATAGTATATACACAGTACAGAGCCCATCTGACATGTGCCTGGGTTATAGATGAATATAATATAAAGTATATTTACACAGTACAGAGACCATCTGACATGTACCTGTGCCTGGGTTATAGAGGAATATTATATATAGTATATATACACAGTACAGAGCCCATCTGACATGTACCTATGCCTGGGTTATAGAGGAATATAATATATAGTGTATACACAGTACAGAGCCCATCTAACATGTACCTGTGCCTGGGTTATAGAGGAATATAATATATAGTATATACAGTACAGAGCCCATCTGACATGTACCTGTGCCTGGGTTATAGAGGAATATAATATATAGTATATACAGTACAGAGCCCATCTGACATGTACCTGTGCCTGGGTTATAGAGGAATATAATATATAGCATATATACACAGTACAGACCCCATCTGACATGTACCTGTGCCTGGGTTATAGAGGAATATAATATATAGTATACACAGTACAGAGCCCATCTGACATGTACCTGTGCCTGGGTTATAGAGTAATATAATATTTAGTATATACACACAGTACAGAGCCCATCTGACATGTACCTGTGCCTGGGTTATAGAGGAATATAATATATAGTATATACACACAGTACAGAGCCCATCTGATATGTACCTGTGCCTGGGTTATAGAGGAATATAATATATAGTATTTACACACAGTACAGGGCCCATCTGACATGTACCTGTGCCTGGGTTATAGAGGAAGATAATATTTAGTATATACACAGTACAGAGCCCATCTGACATGTACCTGTGCCTGGGTTATAGAGGAATATAATATATAGTATATATACACACAGTACAGAGCCCATCTGGCATGTACCTGTGCCTGGGTTATAGAGGAATATAATATATAGTATATACAGTACAGAGCCCATCTGACATGTACCTGTGGCTGGGTTATAGAGGAATATAATATATAGTATATACAGTACAGAGCCCATCTGACATGTACCTGTGCCCGGGTTATAGAGGAATATAATATATAGTATATATACACAGTACAGACCCCATCTGACATGTACCTGTGCCTGGGTTATAGAGGAATATAATATATAGTATATACAGTACAGAGCCCATCTGACAGGTACCTGTGCCTGGGTTATAGAGGAATATAATATATAGTATATACACAGTACAGAGCCCATCTGACATATACCTGTGCCTGGGTTACAGAGGAATATAATATATAGTATATACACACAGTACAGAGCCCATCTGACAAGTACCTGTGCCTGGGTTATAGAGGAATATTATATATAGTATATATACACAGTACAGAGCCCATCTGACATGTACCTATGCCTGGGTTATAGAGGAATATAATATATAGTGTATACACAGTACAGAGCCCATCTAACATGTACCTGTGCCTGGGTTATAGAGGAATATAATATAAAGTATATTTACACAGTACAGAGACCATCTGACATGTACCTGTGCCTGGGTTATAGAGGAATATTATATATAGTATATATACACAGTACAGAGCCCATCTGACATGTACCTATGCCTGGGTTATAGAGGAATATAATATATAGTGTATACACAGTACAGAGCCCATCTAACATGTACCTGTGCCTGGGTTATAGAGGAATATAATATATAGTATATACAGTACAGAGCCCATCTGACATGTACCTGTGCCTGGGTTATAGAGGAATATAATATATAGTATATACAGTACAGAGCCCATCTGACATGTACCTGTGCCTGGGTTATAGAGGAATATAATATATAGCATATATACACAGTACAGACCCCATCTGACATGTACCTGTGCCTGGGTTATAGAGGAATATAATATATAGTATACACAGTACAGAGCCCATCTGACATGTACCTGTGCCTGGGTTATAGAGTAATATAATATTTAGTATATACACACAGTACAGAGCCCATCTGACATGTACCTGTGCCTGGGTTATAGAGGAATATAATATATAGTATATACACACAGTACAGAGCCCATCTGATATGTACCTGTGCCTGGGTTATAGAGGAATATAATATATAGTATTTACACACAGTACAGGGCCCATCTGACATGTACCTGTGCCTGGGTTATAGAGGAAGATAATATTTAGTATATACACAGTACAGAGCCCATCTGACATGTACCTGTGCCTGGGTTATAGAGGAATATAATATATAGTATATATACACACAGTACAGAGCCCATCTGGCATGTACCTGTGCCTGGGTTATAGAGGAATATAATATATAGTATATACAGTACAGAGCCCATCTGACATGTACCTGTGGCTGGGTTATAGAGGAATATAATATATAGTATATACAGTACAGAGCCCATCTGACATGTACCTGTGCCCGGGTTATAGAGGAATATAATATATAGTATATATACACAGTACAGACCCCATCTGACATGTACCTGTGCCTGGGTTATAGAGGAATATAATATATAGTATATACAGTACAGAGCCCATCTGACAGGTACCTGTGCCTGGGTTATAGAGGAATATAATATATAGTATATACACAGTACAGAGCCCATCTGACATATACCTGTGCCTGGGTTACAGAGGAATATAATATATAGTATATACACAGAGTACAGAGCCCATCTGACAAGTACCTGTGCCTGGGTTACAGAGGAATATAATATATAGTATATATACACAGTACAGAGCCCATCTGACATGTACCTGTGCCTGGGTTATAGAGGAATATAATATATAGTATATACAGTACAGAGCCCATCTGACATGTACCTGTGCCCGGGTTATAGAGGAATATAATATATAGTATATACACACAGTACAGAGCCCATCTGACATGTACCTGTGCCTGGGTTACAGAGGAATATAATATATAGTATATACACACAGTACAGAGCCCATCTGAGATGTACCTGTGCCTGGGTTACAGAGAAATATAATATATAGTATATATACACAGTACAGAGCCCATCTGACATGTACCTGTACCTGGGTTATAGAGGAATATAATATATAGTATATATACACAGTACAGAGCCCATCTGACATGTACCTGTGCCTTGGTTATAGAGGAATATAATATATAGTATATACACAGTACAGAGCCCATCTGACATGTACCTGTACCTGGGTTATAGAGGAATATAATATATAGTATATACAGACAGTACAGAGCCCATCTGACATGTACATGTGCCTGGGTTATAGAGGAATATAATATATAGTATATATACACAGTGCAGAGCCCATCTGACATGTGCCTGGGTTATAGAGGAATATAATATATAGTATATACACATAGTACAGAGCCCATCTGACATGTACCTGTGCCTGGGTTATAGAGGAATATAATATATAGTATATATACACAGTACAGAGCCCATCTGACATGTACATGTGCCTGGGTTATAGAGGAATATAATATATAGTATATATACACAGTGCAGAGCCCATCTGACATGTGCCTGGGTTATAGAGGAATATAATATATAGTATATACACACAGTACAGAGCCCATCTGACATGTACCTGTGCCTGGGCTATAGAGGAATTTAATATATAGTATATACACACAGTACAGAGCCCACCTGACATGTACCTGTGCCTGGGTTATAGAGGAATATAATATATAGTATATATACAGTTATACACACAGTACAGAGCCCATCTGACATATACCTGTGCCTGGGTTATAGAGGAAGTTAATATATAGTATATACACAGTACAGAGCCCATCAGACATGTACCTGTGCCTGGGTTATAGAGGAAGATAATATATAGTATATACACAGTACAGAGCCCATCTGACATGTACCTGTGCCTGGGTTATAGAGGAATATAATATATAGTATATACACAGTACAGAGCCCATCTGACATGTACCTGTGCCTGGGTTATAGAGGAATATAATATATAGTATATACACAGTACAGAGCCCATCTGACATGTACCTGTGCCTGGGTTACAGAGGAATATAATATATAGTATATATACACAGTACAGAGCCCATCTGACATGTACCTGTGCCTGGGTTATAGAGGAATATAATATATAGTATATACAGTACAGAGCCCATCTGACATGTACCTGTGCCTGGGTTATAGAGGAATATAATATATAGTATATACACAGTACAGAGCCCATCTGACATGTAAATGTGCCTGGGTTATAGAGGAATATAATAAATAGTATATACACAGTACAGAGCCCATCTGACATGTACCTGTGCCCGGGTTATAGAGGAATATAATATATAGTATATACACAGTACAGAGCCCATCTGACATGTACCTGTGCCCGGGTTATAGAGGAATATAATATATAGTATATACACACAGTACAGAGCCCATCTGACATGTACCTGTGCCTGGGTTACAGAGGAATATAATATATAGTATAAATACACTGTACAGAGCCCATCTGACATGTACCAGTGCCTGGGTTATAGAGGAATATAATATATAGTATATACAGTACAGAGCCCATCTGATAGGTACCTGTGCCTGGGTTATAGAAGAATATAATATATAGTATATACAGTACAGAGCCCATCTGACATGTACCTGTGCCTGGGTTATAGACAAATATAATATATAGTATATATTCACAGTACAGGGCCCATCTGACATGTACCTGTGTCTGGGTTATAGAGGAATATAATATATAGTGTATACACAGTACAGAGCCCATCTAACATGTACCTGTGCCTGGGTTATAGAGGAATATAATATATAGTATATACAGTACAGAGCCCATCTGACATGTACCTGTGCCTGGGTTATAGAGGAATATAATATATAGTATATACAGTACAGAGCCCATCTGACATGTACCTGTGCCTGGGTTATAGAGGAATATAATATATAGCATATATACACAGTACAGACCCCATCTGACATGTACCTGTGCCTGGGTTATAGAGGAATATAATATATAGTAAATACAGTACAGAGCCCATCTGACATGTACCTGTGCCTGGGTTATAAAGGAATATAATATATAGTATATATACACAGTACAGAGCCCATCTGACATGTACCTGTGCCTGGGTTATAGAGTAATATAATATTTAGTATATACACACATTACAGAGCCCATCTGACATGTACCTGTGCCTGGGTTATAGAGGAATATAATATATAGTATATACACACAGTACAGAGCCCATCTGATATGTACCTGTGCCTGGGTTATAGAGGAATATAATATATAGTATTTACACACAGTACAGAGCCCATCTGACATGTACCTGTGCCTAGGTTATAGAGGAATATAATATATAGTATATATACAGTTATGCACACAGTACAGAGCCCATCTGACATGTACCTGTGCCTGGGTTATAGAGGAAGATAATATTTAGTATATACACAGTACAGAGCCCATCTGACATGTACCTGTGCCTGGGTTATAGAGGAATATAATATATAGTATATATACACACAGTACAGAGCCCATCTGGCATGTACCTGTGCCTGGGTTATAGAGGAATATAATATATAGTATATACAGTACAGAGCCCATCTGACATGTACCTGTGGCTGGGTTATAGAGGAATATAATATATAGTATATACAGTACAGAGCCCATCTGACATGTACCTGTGCCCGGGTTATAGAGGAATATAATATATAGTATATATACACAGTACAGAGCCCATCTGACATGTACCTGTGCCTGGGTTATAGAGGAATATAATATATAGTATATACACACAGTACAGAGCCCATCTGACATGTACCTGTGCCTGGGTTACAGAGGAATATAATATATAGTATATATACACAGTACAGAGCCCATCTGACATGTACCTGTACCTGGGTTATAGAGGAATATAATATATAGTATATATACACAGTACAGAGCCCATCTGACATGTACCTGTGCCTGGGTTATAGAGGAATATAATATATAGTATATACACAGTACAGAGCCCATCTGACATGTACCTGTACCTGGGTTATAGAGGAATATAATATATAGTATATACACAGTACAGAGCCCATCTGACATATACCTGTGCCTGGGTTATAGAGGAATATAATATATAGTATATACACAGTACAGAGCCCATCTGACATGTACCTGTGCCTGGGTTACAGTGGAATATAATATATAGTATATATACACAGTACAGACCCAATCTGACATGTACCTGTGCCTGGGTTATAGAGGAATATAATATATAGTATATATACACAGTACAGAGCCCAGCTGACATGTACCTGTGCCTAGGTTACAGAGGAATATAATATATAGTATATACACACAGTACAGAGCCCATGTGACATGTACCTGTGCCTGGGTTATAGAGGAATATAATATATAGTATATATACACAGTACAGAGCCCATCTGACATGTACCTGTGCCCGGGTTATAGAGGAATATAATATATAGTATATACATAGTACAGAGCCCATCTGACATGTACCTGTGCCTGGGTTATAGAGGAATATAATATATAGTATATATACACAGTACAGAGCCCATCTGACATGTACCTGTGCCTAGGTTATAGAGGAATATAATATATAGTATATATACAGTTATGCACACAGTACAGAGCCCATCTGACATGTACCTGTGCCTGGGTTATAGAGGAATATAATATATAGTATATATACACACAGTACAGAGCCCATCTGGCATGTACCTGTGCCTGGGTTATAGAGGAATATAATATATAGTATATACAGTACAGAGCCCATCTGACATGTACCTGTGGCTGGGTTATAGAGGAATATAATATATAGTATATACAGTACAGAGCCCATCTGACATGTACCTGTGCCCGGGTTATAGAGGAATATAATATATAGTATATATACACAGTACAGAGCCCATCTGACATGTACCTGTGCCTGGGTTATAGAGGAATATAATATATAGTATATACACACAGTACAGAGCCCATCTGACATGTACCTGTGCCTGGGTTACAGAGGAATATAATATATAGTATATATACACAGTACAGAGCCCATCTGACATGTACCTGTACCTGGGTTATAGAGGAATATAATATATAGTATATATACACAGTACAGAGCCCATCTGACATGTACCTGTGCCTGGGTTATAGAGGAATATAATATATAGTATATACACAGTACAGAGCCCATCTGACATGTACCTGTACCTGGGTTATAGAGGAATATAATATATAGTATATACACAGTACAGAGCCCATCTGACATATACCTGTGCCTGGGTTATAGAGGAATATAATATATAGTATATACACAGTACAGAGCCCATCTGACATGTACCTGTGCCTGGGTTACAGTGGAATATAATATATAGTATATATACACAGTACAGACCCAATCTGACATGTACCTGTGCCTGGGTTATAGAGGAATATAATATATAGTATATATACACAGTACAGAGCCCAGCTGACATGTACCTGTGCCTAGGTTACAGAGGAATATAATATATAGTATATACACACAGTACAGAGCCCATGTGACATGTACCTGTGCCTGGGTTATAGAGGAATATAATATATAGTATATATACACAGTACAGAGCCCATCTGACATGTACCTGTGCCCGGGTTATAGAGGAATATAATATATAGTATATACATAGTACAGAGCCCATCTGACATGTACCTGTGCCTGGGTTATAGAGGAATATAATATATAGTATATATACACAGTACAGAGCCCATCTGACATGTACCTGTGCCTGGGTTATAGAGGAATATAATATATAGTATATACACAGTGCAGAGCCCATCTGACATGTACCTGTGCCTGGGTTATAGAGGAATATAATATATAGTATATACACAGTACAGAGCCCATCTGACATGTACCTATGCCTGGGTTACAGAGGAATATAATATATAGTATATATACACAGTACAGAGCCCATCTGACATGTACCTGTGCCTGGGTTATAGAGGAATATAATATATAGTATATACACAGTACAGAGCCCATCTGACATGTGCCTGGGTTATAGATGAATATAATATAAAGTATATTTACACAGTACAGAGCCCATCTGACATGTACCTGTGCCTGGGTTATAGAGGAATATAATATATAGTATATACAGTACAGAGCCCATCTGACATGTACCTGTGCCTGGGTTATAGAGGAATATAATATATAGCATATATACACAGTACAGACCCCATCTGACATGTACCTGTGCCTGGGTTATAGAGGAATATAATATATAGTATACACAGTACAGAGCCCATCTGACATGTACCTGTGCCTGGGTTATAGAGTAATATAATATTTAGTATATACACACAGTACAGAGCCCATCTGACATGTACCTGTGCCTGGGTTATAGAGGAATATAATATATAGTATATACACACAGTACAGAGCCCATCTGATATGTACCTGTGCCTGGGTTATAGAGGAATATAATATATAGTATTTACACACAGTACAGGGCCCATCTGACATGTACCTGTGCCTGGGTTATAGAGGAAGATAATATTTAGTATATACACAGTACAGAGCCCATCTGACATGTACCTGTGCCTGGGTTATAGAGGAATATAATATATAGTATATATACACACAGTACAGAGCCCATCTGGCATGTACCTGTGCCTGGGTTATAGAGGAATATAATATATAGTATATACAGTACAGAGCCCATCTGACATGTACCTGTGGCTGGGTTATAGAGGAATATAATATATAGTATATACAGTACAGAGCCCATCTGACATGTACCTGTGCCCGGGTTATAGAGGAATATAATATATAGTATATATACACAGTACAGACCCCATCTGACATGTACCTGTGCCTGGGTTATAGAGGAATATAATATATAGTATATACAGTACAGAGCCCATCTGACAGGTACCTGTGCCTGGGTTATAGAGGAATATAATATATAGTATATACACAGTACAGAGCCCATCTGACATATACCTGTGCCTGGGTTACAGAGGAATATAATATATAGTATATACACACAGTACAGAGCCCATCTGACAAGTACCTGTGCCTGGGTTACAGAGGAATATAATATATAGTATATATACACAGTACAGAGCCCATCTGACATGTACCTGTGCCTGGGTTATAGAGGAATTTAATATATAATATATACAGTACAGAGCCCATCTGACATGTACCTGTGCCCGGGTTATAGAGGAATATAATATATAGTATATACACACAGTACAGAGCCCATCTGACATGTACCTGTGCCTGGGTTACAGAGGAATATAATATATAGTATATACACACAGTACAGAGCCCATCTGAGATGTACCTGTGCCTGGGTTACAGAGAAATATAATATATAGTATATACACACAGTACAGAGCCCATCTGAGATGTACCTGTGCCTGGGTTACAGAGAAATATAATATATAGTATATATACACAGTACAGAGCCCATCTGACATGTGCCTGGGTTATAGATGAATATAATATATAGTATATATACACAGTACAGAGCCCATCTGACATGTACCTGTGCCTGGGTTATAGAGGAATATAATATATAGTATATACACAGTACAGAGCCCATCTGACATGTACCTGTACCTGGGTTATAGAGGAATATAATATATAGTATATACAGACAGTACAGAGCCCATCTGACATGTACATGTGCCTGGGTTATAGAGGAATATAATATATAGTATATATACACAGTGCAGAGCCCATCTGACATGTGCCTGGGTTATAGAGGAATATAATATATAGTATATACACATAGTACAGAGCCCATCTGACATGTACCTGTGCCTGGGTTATAGAGGAATATAATATATAGTATATATACACAGTACAGAGCCCATCTGACATGTACATGTGCCTGGGTTATAGAGGAATATAATATATAGTATATATACACAGTGCAGAGCCCATCTGACATGTGCCTGGGTTATAGAGGAATATAATATATAGTATATACACACAGTACAGAGCCCATCTGACATGTACCTGTGCCTGGGCTACAGAGGAATTTAATATATAGTATATACACACAGTACAGAGCCCACCTGACATGTACCTGTGCCTGGGTTATAGAGGAATATAATATATAGTATATATACAGTTATACACACAGTACAGAGCCCATCTGACATATACCTGTGCCTGGGTTATAGAGGAAGTTAATATATAGTATATACACAGTACAGAGCCCATCAGACATGTACCTGTGCCTGGGTTATAGAGGAAGATAATATATAGTATATACACAGTACAGAGCCCATCTGACATGTACCTGTGCCTGGGTTATAGAGGAATATAATATATAGTATATACACAGTACAGAGCCCATCTGACATGTACCTGTGCCTGGGTTATAGAGGAATATAATATATAGTATATACACAGTACAGAGCCCATCTGACATGTACCTGTGCCTGGGTTACAGAGGAATATAATATATAGTATATATACACAGTACAGAGCCCATCTGACATGTACCTGTGCCTGGGTTATAGAGGAATATAATATATAGTATATACAGTACAGAGCCCATCTGACATGTACCTGTGCCTGGGTTATAGAGGAATATAATATATAGTATATACACAGTACAGAGCCCATCTGACATGTACCTGTGCCTGGGTTATAGAGGAATATAATAAATAGTATATACACAGTACAGAGCCCATCTGACATGTACCTGTGCCCGGGTTATAGAGGAATATAATATATAGTATATACACAGTACAGAGCCCATCTGACATGTACCTGTGCCCGGGTTATAGAGGAATATAATATATAGTATATACACACAGTACAGAGCCCATCTGACATGTACCTGTGCCTGGGTTCCAGAGGAATATAATATATAGTATAAATACACTGTACAGAGCCCATCTGACATGTACCAGTGCCTGGGTTATAGAGGAATATAATATATAGTATATACAGTACAGAGCCCATCTGATAGGTACCTGTGCCTGGGTTATAGAAGAATATAATATATAGTATATACAGTACAGAGCCCATCTGACATGTACCTGTGCCTGGGTTATAGACAAATATAATATATAGTATATATACACAGTACAGGGCCCATCTGACATGTACCTGTGTCTGGGTTATAGAGGAATATAATATATAGTATATATACACAGTACAGAGCCCATCTGACATGTACCTGGGTTACAGAGGAATATAATATATAGTATATACAGTACAGAGCCCATCTGACATGTACCTGTGCCTGGGTTACAGAGGAATATAATATATAGTATATACACAGTACAGAGCCCATCTGACATGTACCTGTGCCTGGGTTATAGAGGAATATAATATATAGTATATACAGTACAGAGCCCATCTGACATTTACCTGTGCCTTGGTTACAGAGGAATATAATATATAGTATATATACACAGTACAGAGCCCATCTGACATGTACCTGTGCCTGGGTTATAGAGGAATATAATATATAATATATATACACAGTACAGACCCCATCTGACATGTACCTGTGCCCGGGTTATAGAGGAATATAATATATAGTATATATACACAGTACAGAACCCAGCTGACATGTACCTGTGCCTAGGTTACAGAGGAATATAATATATAGTATATACACACAGTACAGAGCCCATGTGACATGTACCTGTGCCTGGGTTATAGAGGAATATAATATATAGTATATACAGTACAGAGCCCATCTGACATGTACCTGTGCCCGGGTTATAGAGGAATATAATATATAGTATATACACAGTACAGAGCCCATCTGACATGTACCTGTGCCTGGGTTATAGAGGAATATAATATATAGTATATATACACAGTACAGAGCCCATCTAACATGTACCTGTGCCTGGGTTATAGAGGAATATAATATATAGTATATATACACAGTACAGAGCCCATCTGACATGTACCTGTGCCCGGGTTACAGAGGAATATAATATATAGTATATATACACAGTACAGAGCCCATCTGACATGTACCTGTGCCTGGGTTACAGAGGAATATAATATATAGTATATACACAGTACAGAGCCCATCTGACATGTACCTGTGCCTGGGTTATAGAGGAATATAATATATAGTATATACACAGTACAGAGCCCATCTGACATGTACCTGTGCCTGGGTTACAGTGGAATATAATATATAGTATATATACACAGTACAGAGCCCATCTGACATGTACCTGTGCCTGGGTTATAGAGGAATATAATATATAGTATATACACAGTACAGAGCCCATCTGACATGTGCCTGGGTTATAGATGAATATAATATAAAGTATATTTACACAGTACAGAGCCCATCTGACATGTACCTGTGCCTGGGTTATAGAGGAATATTATATATAGTATATATACAGTACAGAGCCCATCTAACATGTACCTGTGCCTGGGTTATAGAGGAATATAATATATAGTATATACACACAGTACAGAGCCCATCTGACATGTACCTGTGCCTGGGTTATAGAGGAATATTATATATAGTATATATACACAGTACAGAGCCCATCTGACATGTACCTATGCCTGGGTTATAGAGGAATATAATATATAGTGTATACACAGTACAGAGACCATCTGACATGTACCTGTGCCTGGGTTATAGAGGAATATAATATATAATATATATACACAGTACAGACCCCATCTGACATGTACCTGTGCCTGGGTTATAGAGGAATATAATATATAGTATATATACACAGTACAGAGCCCAGCTGACATGTACCTGTGCCTAGGTTACAGAGGAATATAATATATAGTATATACACACAGTACAGAGCCCATGTGACATGTACCTGTGCCTGGGTTATAGAGGAATATAATATATAGTATATATACACAGTACAGAGCCCATCTGACATGTACCTGTGCCCGGGTTATAGAGGAATATAATATATAGTATATACACAGTACAGAGCCCACCTGACATGTACCTGTGCCTGGGTTATAGAGGAATATAATATATAGTATATATACACAGTACAGAGCCCATCTGACATGTACCTGTGCCTGGGTTATAGAGGAATATAATATATAGTATATACACAGTACAGAGCCCATCTGACATGTACCTGTGCCCGGGTTATAGAGGAATATAATATATAGTATATATACACAGTACAGACCCCATCTGACATGTACCTGTGCCTGGGTTATAGAGGAATATATATATAGTATATACAGTACAGAGCCCATCTGACAGGTACCTGTGCCTGGGTTATAGAGGAATATAATATATAGTATATACACAGTACAGAGCCCATCTGACATATACCTGTGCCTGGGTTACAGAGGAATATAATATATAGTATATACACACAGTACAGAGCCCATCTGACAAGTACCTGTGCCTGGGTTACAGAGGAATATAATATATAGTATATATACACAGTACAGAGCCCATCTGACATGTACCTGTGCCTGGGTTATAGAGGAATATAATATATAGTATATACAGTACAGAGCCCATCTGACATGTACCTGTGCCCGGGTTATAGAGGAATATAATATATAGTATATACACACAGTACAGAGCCCATCTGACATGTACCTGTGCCTGGGTTACAGAGGAATATAATATATAGTATATACACACAGTACAGAGCCCATTTGAGATGGACCTGTGCCTGGGTTACAGAGAAATATAATATATAGTATATATACACAGTACAGAGCCCATCTGACATGTACCTGTACCTGGGTTATAGAGGAATATAATATATAGTATATATACACAGTACAGAGCCCATCTGACATGTACCTGTGCCTGGGTTATAGAGGAATATAATATATAGTATATACACAGTACAGAGCCCATCTGACATGTACCTGTACCTGGGTTATAGAGGAATATAATATATAGTATATACAGACAGTACAGAGCCCATCTGACATGTACATGTGCCTGGGTTATAGAGGAATATAATATATAGTAGATATACACAGTGCAGAGCCCATCTGACATGTGCCTGGGTTATAGAGGAATATAATATATAGTATATACACATAGTACAGAGCCCATCTGACATGTACCTGTGCCTGGGTTATAGAGGAATATAATATATAGTATATATACACAGTACAGAGCCCATCTGACATGTACATGTGCCTGGGTTATAGAGGAATATAATATATAGTATATATACACAGTGCAGAGCCCATCTGACATGTGCCTGGGTTATAGAGGAATATAATATATAGTATATACACACAGTACAGAGCCCATCTGACATGTACCTGTGCCTGGGCTATAGAGGAATTTAATATATAGTATATACACACAGTACAGAGCCCACCTGACATGTACCTGTGCCTGGGTTATAGAGGAATATAATATATAGTATATATACAGTTATACACACAGTACAGAGCCCATCTGACATATACCTGTGCCTGGGTTATAGAGGAAGTTAATATATAGTATATACACAGTACAGAGCCCATCAGACATGTACCTGTGCCTGGGTTATAGAGGAAGATAATATATAGTATATACACAGTACAGAGCCCATCTGACATGTACCTGTGCCTGGGTTATAGAGGAATATAATATATAGTATATACACAGTACAGAGCCCATCTGACATGTACCTGTGCCTGGGTTATAGAGGAATATAATATATAGTATATACAGTACAGAGCCCATCTGACATGTACCTGTGCCTGGGTTACAGAGGAATATAATATATAGTATATATACATAGTACAGAGCCCATCTGACATGTACCTGTGCCTGGGTTATAGAGGAATATAATATATAGTATATACAGTACAGAGCCCATCTGACATGTACCTGTGCCTGGGTTATAGAGGAATATAATATATAGTATATACACAGTACAGAGCCCATCTGACATGTACCTGTGCCTGGGTTATAGAGGAATATAATATATAGTATATACACAGTACAGAGCCCATCTGACATGTACCTGTGCCTGGGTTATAGAGGAATATAATAAATAGTATATACACAGTACAGAGCCCATCTGACATGTACCTGTGCCCGGGTTATAGAGGAATATAATATATAGTATATACACAGTACAGAGCCCATCTGACATGTACCTGTGCCCGGGTTATAGAGGAATATAATATATAGTATATACACACAGTACAGAGCCCATCTGACATGTACCTGTGCCTGGGTTACAGAGGAATATAATATATAGTATATATACACTGTACAGAGCCCATCTGACATGTACCAGTGCCTGGGTTATAGAGGAATATAATATATAGTATATACAGTACAGAGCCCATCTGATAGGTACCTGTGCCTGGGTTATAGAAGAATATAATATATAGTATATACAGTACAGAGCCCATCTGACATGTACCTGTGCCTGGGTTATAGACAAATATAATATATAGTATATATACACAGTACAGGGCCCATCTGACATGTACCTGTGTCTGGGTTATAGAGGAATATAATATATAGTATATATACACAGTACAGAGCCCATCTGACATGTACCTGGGTTACAGAGGAATATAATATATAGTATATACAGTACAGAACCCATCTGACATGTACCTGTGCCTGGGTTACAGAGGAATATAATATATAGTATATACACAGTACAGAGCCCATCTGACATGTACCTGTGCCTGGGTTATAGAGGAATATAATATATAGTATATACAGTACAGAGCCCATCTGACATTTACCTGTGCCTTGGTTACAGAGGAATATAATATATAGTATATATACACAGTACAGAGCCCATCTGACATGTACCTGTGCCTGGGTTATAGAGGAATATAATATATAATATATATACACAGTACAGACCCCATCTGACATGTACCTGTGCCCGGGTTATAGAGGAATATAATATATAGTATATATACACAGTACAGAACCCAGCTGACATGTACCTGTGCCTAGGTTACAGAGGAATATAATATATAGTATATACACACAGTACAGAGCCCATGTGACATGTACCTGTGCCTGGGTTATAGAGGAATATAATATATAGTATATACAGTACAGAGCCCATCTGACATGTACCTGTGCCCGGGTTATAGAGGAATATAATATATAGTATATACACAGTACAGAGCCCATCTGACATGTACCTGTGCCTGGGTTATAGAGGAATATAATATATAGTATATATACACAGTACAGAGCCCATCTAACATGTACCTGTGCCTGGGTTATAGAGGAATATAATATATAGTATATATACACAGTACAGAGCCCATCTGACATGTACCTGTGCCCGGGTTACAGAGGAATATAATATATAGTATATATACACAGTACAGAGCCCATCTGACATGTACCTGTGCCTGGGTTACAGAGGAATATAATATATAGTATATACACAGTACAGAGCCCATCTGACATGTACCTGTGCCTGGGTTATAGAGGAATATAATATATAGTATATACACAGTACAGAGCCCATCTGACATGTACCTGTGCCTGGGTTACAGTGGAATATAATATATAGTATATATACACAGTACAGAGCCCATCTGACATGTACCTGTGCCTGGGTTATAGAGGAATATAATATATAGTATATACACAGTACAGAGCCCATCTGACATGTGCCTGGGTTATAGATGAATATAATATAAAGTATATTTACACAGTACAGAGCCCATCTGACATGTACCTGTGCCTGGGTTATAGAGGAATATTATATATAGTATATATACAGTACAGAGCCCATCTAACATGTACCTGTGCCTGGGTTATAGAGGAATATAATATATAGTATATACACACAGTACAGAGCCCATCTGACATGTACCTGTGCCTGGGTTATAGAGGAATATTATATATAGTATATATACACAGTACAGAGCCCATCTGACATGTACCTATGCCTGGGTTATAGAGGAATATAATATATAGTGTATACACAGTACAGAGACCATCTGACATGTACCTGTGCCTGGGTTATAGAGGAATATAATATATAATATATATACACAGTACAGACCCCATCTGACATGTACCTGTGCCTGGGTTATAGAGGAATATAATATATAGTATATATACACAGTACAGAGCCCAGCTGACATGTACCTGTGCCTAGGTTACAGAGGAATATAATATATAGTATATACACACAGTACAGAGCCCATGTGACATGTACCTGTGCCTGGGTTATAGAGGAATATAATATATAGTATATATACACAGTACAGAGCCCATCTGACATGTACCTGTGCCCGGGTTATAGAGGAATATAATATATAGTATATATACAGTACAGAGCCCACCTGACATGTACCTGTGCCTGGGTTATAGAGGAATATAATATATAGTATATATACACAGTACAGAGCCCATCTGACATGTACCTGTGCCTGGGTTATAGAGGAATATAATATATAGTATATACAGAGTACAGAGCCCATCTGACATGTACCTGTGCCTGGGTTATAGAGGAATATAATATATAGTATATACACAGTACAGAGCCCATCTGACATGTACCTGTGCCTGGGTTACAGAGGAATATAATATATAGTATATATACACAGTACAGAGCCCATCTGACATGTACCTGTGCCTGGGTTATAGAGGAATATAATATATAGTATATACACAGTACAGAGCCCATCTGACATGTGCCTGGGTTATAGATGAATATAATATAAAGTATATTTACACAGTACAGAGCCCATCTGACATGTACCTGTGCCTGGGTTATAGAGGAATATTATATATAGTATATATACAGTACAGAGCCCATCTAACATGTACCTGTGCCTGGGTTATAGAGGAATATAATATATAGTATATACACACAGTACAGAGCCCATCTGACATGTACCTGTGCCTGGGTTATAGAGGAATATTATATATAGTATATATACACAGTACAGAGCCCATCTGACATGTACCTAGGCCTGGGTTATAGAGGAATATAATATATAGTGTATACACAGTACAGAGCCCATCTAACATGTACCTGTGCCTGGGTTATAGAGGAATATAATATATAGTATATACAGTACAGAGCCCATCTGACATGTACCTGTGCCTGGGTTATAGAGGAATATAATATATAGTATATACAGTACAGAGCCCATCTGACATGTACCTGTGCCTGGGTTATAGAGGAATATAATATATAGCATATATACACAGTACAGACCCCATCTGACATGTACCTGTGCCTGGGTTATAGAGGAATATAATATATAGTATATACAGTACAGAGCCCATCTGACATGTACCTGTGCCTGGGTTATAGAGGAATATAATATATAGTATATATACACAGTACAGAGCCCATCTGACATGTACCTGTGCCTGGGTTATAGAGTAATATAATATTTAGGATATACACACAGTACAGAGCCCATCTGACATGTACCTGTGCCTGGGTTATAGAGGAATATAATATATAGTATATACACACAGTACAGAGCCCATCTGATATGTACCTGTGCCTGGGTTATAGCGGAATATAATATATAGTATTTACACACAGTACAGAGCCCATCTGACATGTACCTGTGCCTAGGTTATAGAGGAATATAATATATAGTATATATACAGTTATACACACAGTACAGAGCCCATCTGACATGTACCTGTGCCTGGGTTATAGAGGAAGATAATATTTAGTATATACACAGTACAGAGCCCATCTGACATGTACCTGTGCCTGGGTTATAGAGGAATATAATATATAGTATATATACACACAGTACAGAGCCCATCTGGCATGTACCTGTGCCTCGGTTATAGAGGAATATAATATATAGTATATACAGTACAGAGCCCATCTGACATGTACCTGTGGCTGGGTTATAGAGGAATATAATATATAGTATATACAGTACAGAGCCCATCTGACATGTACCTGTGCCCGGGTTATAGAGGAATATAATATATAGTATATATACACAGTACAGAGCCCATCTGACATGTACCTGTGCCTGGGTTATAGAGGAATATAATATATAGTATATACAGTACAGAGCCCATCTGACAGGTACCTGTGCCTGGGTTACAGAGGAATATAATATATAGTATATACACACAGTACAGAGCCCATCTGACAAGTACCTGTGCCTGGGTTACAGAGGAATATAATATATAGTATATATACACAGTACAGAGCCCATCTGACATGTACCTGTGCCTGGGTTATAGAGGAATATAATATATAGTATATACAGTACAGAGCCCATCTGACATGTACCTGTGCCCGGGTTATAGAGGAATATAATATATAGTATATACACACAGTACAGAGCCCATCTGACATGTACCTGTGCCTGGGTTACAGAGGAATATAATATATAGTATATACACACAGTACAGAGCCCATCTGACATGTACCTGTGCCTGGGTTACAGAGGAATATAATATATAGTATATATACACAGTACAGAGCCCATCTGACATGTACCTGTACCTGGGTTATAGAGGAATATAATATATAGTATATATACACAGTACAGAGCCCATCTGACATGTACCTGTGCCTGGGTTATAGAGGAATATAATATATAGTATATACATAGTACAGAGCCCATCTGACATGTACCTGTACCTGGGTTATAGAGGAATATAATATATAGTATATACAGACAGTACAGAGCCCATCTGACATGTACCTGTGCCCGGGTTATAGAGGAATATAATATATAGTATATATACACAGTACAGAGCCCATCTGACATGTACCTGTGCCTGGGTTATAGAGGAATATAATATATAGTATATATACACAGTACAGACCCCATCTGACATGTACATGTGCCTGGGTTATAGAGGAATATAATATATAGTATATATACACAGTGCAGAGCCCATCTGACATGTGCCTGGGTTATAGAGGAATATAATATATAGTATATACACACAGTACAGAGCCCATCTGACATGTACCTGTGCCTGGGCTATAGAGGAATTTAATATATAGTATATACACACAGTACAGAGCCCATCTGACATATACCTGTGCCTGGGTTATAGAGGAAGTTAATATATAGTATATACACAGTACAGAGCCCATCAGACATGTACCTGTGCCTGGGTTATAGAGGAAGATAATATATAGTATATACACAGTACAGAGCCCATCTGACATGTACCTGTGCCTGGGTTATAGAGGAATATAATATATAGTATATACACAGTACAGAGTCCATCTGACATGTACCTGTGCCTGGGTTATAGAGGAATATAATATATAGTATATACAGTACAGAGCCCATCTGACATGTACCTGTGCCTGGGTTACAGAGGAATATAATATATAGTATATATACACAGTACAGAGCCCATCTGACATGTACCTGTGCCTGGGTTATAGAGGAATATAATATATAGTATATACAGTACAGAGCCCATCTGACATGTACCTGTGCCCGGGTTATAGAGGAATATAATATATAGTATATACACACAGTACAGAGCCCATCTGACATGTACCTGTGCCTGGGTTACAGAGGAATATAATATATAGTATATATACACTGTACAGAGCCCATCTGACATGTACCAGTGCCTGGGTTATAGAGGAATATAATATATAGTATATACAGTACAGAGCCCATCTGATAGGTACCTGTGCCTGGGTTATAGAAGAATATAATATATAGTATATACAGTACAGAGCCCATCTGACATGTACCTGTGCCTGGGTTATAGACGAATATAATATATAGTATATATACACAGTACAGAGCCCATCTGACATGTACCTGTGTCTGGGTTATAGAGGAATATAATATATAGTATATATACACAGTACAGAGCCCATCTGACATGTACCTGGGTTACAGAGGAATATAATATATAGTATATACAGTACAGAGCCCATCTGACATGTACCTGTGCCTGGGTTATAGAGGAATATAATATATAGTGTATACAGTACAGAGCCCATTGACATTTACCTGTGCCTTGGTTACAGAGGAATATAATATATAGTATATATACACAGTACAGAGCCCATCTGACATGTACCTGTGCCTGGGTTATAGAGGAATATAATATATAATATATATACACAGTACAGACCCCATCTGACATGTACCTGTGCCTGGGTTATAGAGGAATATAATATATAGTATATATACACAGTACAGAACCCAGCTGACATGTACCTGTGCCTAGGTTACAGAGGAATATAATATATAGTATATACACACAGTACAGAGCCCATGTGACATGTACCTGTGCCTGGTTTATAGAGGAATATAATATATAGTATATACACAGTACAGAGCCCATCTGACATGTACCTGTGCCTGGGTTATAGAGGAATATAATATATAGTATATACACAGTACAGAGCCCATCTGACATGTACCTGTGCCTGGGTTACAGTGGAATATAATATATAGTATATATACACAGTACAGAGCCCATCTGACATGTACCTGTGCCTGGGTTATAGAGGAATATAATATATAGTATATACACAGTACAGAGCCCATCTGACATGTGCCTGGGTTATAGATGAATATAATATAAAGTATATTTACACAGTACAGAGCCCATCTGACATGTACCTGTGCCTGGGTTATAGAGGAATATTATATATAGTATATATACAGTACAGAGCCCATCTAGCATGTACCTGTGCCTGGGTTATAGAGGAATATAATATATAGTATATACACACAGTACAGAGCCCATCTGACATGTACCTGTGCCTGGGTTATAGAGGAATATTATATATAGTATATATACACAGTACAGAGCCCATCTGACATGTACCTATGCCTGGGTTATAGAGGAATATAATATATAGTGTATACACAGTACAGAGACCATCTGACATATACCTGTGCCTGGGTTATAGAGGAATATAATATATAATATATATACACAGTACAGACCCCATCTGACATGTACCTGTGCCTGGGTTATAGAGGAATATAATATATAGTATATATACACACAGTACAGAGCCCATGTGACATGTACCTGTGCCTGGGTTATAGAGGAATATATTATATAGTATATATACACAGTACAGAGCCCATCTGACATGTACCTGTGCCCGGGTTATAGAGGAATATAATATATAGTATATACAGTACAGAGCCCATCTGACATGTACCTGTGCCAGGGTTATAGAGGAATATAATATATAGTATATACAGTACAGAGCCCATCTGACATGTACCTGTGCCTGGGTTATAGAGGAATATAATATATAGCATATATACACAGTACAGACCCCATCTGACATGTGCCTGTGCCTGGGTTATAGAGGAATATAATATATAGTATATACAGTACAGAGCCCATCTGACATGTACCTGTGCCTGGGTTATAGAGTAATATAATATTTAGTATATACACACAGTACAGAGCCCATCTGACATGTACCTGTGCCTGGGTTATAGAGGAATATAATATATAGTATATACACACAGTACAGAGCCCATCTGATATGTACCTGTGCCTGGGTTATAGAGGAATATAATATATAGTATTTACACACAGTACAGAGCCCATCTGACATGTACCTGTGCCTGGGTTATAGAGGAAGATAATATTTAGTATATACACAGTACAGAGCCCATCTGACATGTACCTGTGCCTGGGTTATAGAGGAATATAATATATAGTATATATACACACAGTACAGAGCCCATCTGGCATGTACCTGTGCCTGGGTTATAGAGGAATATAATATATAGTATATACAGTACAGAGCCCATCTGACATGTACCTGTGGCTGGGTTATAGAAGAATATAATATATAGTATATACAGTACAGAGCCCATCTGACATGTACCTGTGCTCGGGTTATAGAGGAATATAATATATAGTATATATACACAGTACAGAGCCCATCTGACATGTACCTGTGCCTGGGTTATAGAGGAATATAATATATAGTATATACAGTACAGAGCCCATCTGACAGGTACCTGTGCCTGGGTTATAGAGGAATATAATATATAGTATATACACAGTACAGAGCCCATCTGACACATACCTGTGCCTGGGTTACAGAGGAATATAATATATAGTATATACACACAGTACAGAGCCCATCTGACAAGTACCTGTGCCTGGGTTACAGAGGAATATAATATATAGAATATATACACAGTACAGAGCCCATCTGACATGTACCTGTGCCTGGGTTATAGAGGAATATAATATATAGTATATACAGTACAGAGCCCATCTGACATGTACCTGTGCCCGGGTTATAGAGGAATATAATATATAGTATATACACACAGTACAGAGCCCATCTGACATGTACCTGTGCCTGGGTTACAGAGGAATATAATATATAGTATATACACACAGTACAGAGCCCATCTGACATGTACCTGTGCCTGGGTTACAGAGAAATATAATATATAGTATATATACACAGTACAGAGCCCATCTGACATGTACCTGTACCTGGGTTATAGAGGAATATAATATATAGTATATATACACAGTACAGAGCCCATCTGACATGTACCTGTGCCTGGGTTATAGAGGAATATAATATATAGTATATACACAGTACAGAGCCCATCTGACATGTACCTGTACCTGGGTTATAGAGGAATATAATATATAGTATATACAGACAGTACAGAGCCCATCTGACATGTACCTGTGCCCGGGTTATAGAGGAATATAATATATAGTATATATACACAGTACAGAGCCCATCTGACATGTACCTGTGCCTGGGTTATAGAGGAATATAATATATAGTATATATACACAGTACAGAGCCCATCTGACATGTACCTGTGCCTGGGTTATAGAGGAATATAATATATAGTATATATACAGTTATACACACAGTACAGAGCCCATCTGACATATACCTGTGCCTGGGTTATAGAGGAAGTTAATATATAGTATATACACAGTACAGAGCCCATCAGACATGTACCTGTGCCTGGGTTATAGAGGAAGATAATATATAGTATATACACAGTACAGAGCCCATCTGACATGTACCTGTGCCTGGGTTATAGAGGAATATAATATATAGTATATACACAGTACAGAGCCCATCTGACATGTACCTGTGCCTGGGTTATAGAGGAATATAATATATAGTATATACAGTACAGAGCCCATCTGACATGTACCTGTGCCTGGGTTACAGAGGAATATAATATATAGTATATATACACAGTACAGAGCCCATCTGACATGTACCTGTGCCTGGGTTATAGAGGAATATAATATATAGTATATACAGTACAGAGCCCATCTGACATCTACCTGTGCCCGGGTTATAGAGGAATATAATATATAGTATATACACACAGTACAGAGCCCATCTGACATGTACCTGTGCCTGGGTTACAGAGGAAGATAATATTTAGTATATACACAGTACAGAGCCCATCTGACATGTACCTGTGCCTGGGTTATAGAGGAATATAATATATAGTATATATACAGTTATACACACAGTACAGAGCCCATCTGAAATGTACCTGTGCCTGGGTTATAGAGGAATATAATATATAGTATATACACAGTACAGAGCCCATCTGACATGTACCTGTGCCTGGGTTATAGAGGAATATAATATATAGTATATACAGTACAGAGCCCATCTGACATGTACCTGTGCCTGGGTTTTAGAGGAATATAATATATAGTATATACAGTACAGAGCCCATCTGACATGTACCTGTGCCTGGGTTACAGAGGATTATAATATATAGTATATATACACAGTACAGAGCCCATCTGACATGTACCTGTGCCTGGGTTATAGAGGAATATAATATATAGTATATACAGTACAGAGCCCATCTGACATGTACCTGTGCCAGGGTTATAGAGGAATATAATATACAGTATATACACACAGTACAGAGCCCATCTGACATGTACCTGTGCCTGGGTTATAGAGGAATATAATATATAGTATATACACACAGTACAGAGTCCATTTGACATGTACCTGTGCCTGGGTTATAGAGGAATATAATATATAGTATATACACACAGTACAGAGCCCATCTGACATGTACCTGTGCCTGGGTTACAGAGGAATATAATATATAGTATATACAGTACAGAGCCCATCTGACATTTACCTGTGCCTGGGTTACAGAGGAATATAATATATAGTATATATACACAGTACAGAGCCCATCTGACATGTACCTGTGCCTGGGTTATAGAGGAATATAATATATAATATATATACACAGTACAGACCCCATCTGACATGTACCTGTGCTTGGGTTATAGAGGAATATAATATATAGTATATACAGTACAGTGCCCATCTGACATTTACCTGTGCCTGGGTTACAGAGGAATATAATATATAGTATATACACACAGTACAGAGCCCATCTGACATGTACCTGTGCCTGGGTTATAGAGGAATATAATATATAATATATATACACAGTACAGACCCCATCTGACATGTACCTGTGTCTGGGTTATAGAGGAATATAATATATAGTATATATACACAGTACAGAGCCCAGCTGACATGTACCTGTGCCTGGGTTATAGAGGAATATAATATATAGTATATATACACAGTACAGAGCCCATCTGACATGTACCTGTGCCTGGGTTATAGAGGAATATAATATATAGTATATACACAGTACAGAGCCCATCTGACATGTACCTGTGCCTGGGTTATACAGGAATATAATATATAGTATATACACAGTACAGAGCCCATCTGACATGTGCCTATGCCTGGGTTATAGAGGAATATAATATATAGTATATATACAGTACAGAGCCCATCTAACATGTACCTGTGCCTGGGTTATAGAGGAATATAACATATAGTATATACACACAGTACAGAGCCCATCTAACATGTACCTGTGCCTGGGTTATAGAGGAATATAATATATAGTATATACAGTACAGAGCCCATCTGACATGTACCTGTGCCTGGGTTATAGAGGAATATAATATATAGTATATACAGTACAGAGCCCATCTGACATGTACCTGTGCCTAGGTTATAGAGGAATATAATATATACTATATATACAGTTATACACACAGTACAGAGCCCATCTGACATGTACCTGTGCCTGGGTTATAGAGGAAAATAATATATAGTATATATACACACAGTACAGAGCCCATCTGGCATGTACCTGTGCCTGGGTTATAGAGGAATATAATATATAGTATATACACACAGTACAGAGCCCATCTGACATGTACCTGTGCCTGGGTTATAGAGGAATATAATATATAGTATATACACACAGTACAGAGTCCATTTGACATGTACCTGTGCCAGGGTTGCAGAGGAATATAATATATAGTATATACACAGTACAGAGCCCATCTGACATGTACCTGTGTTATAGAGGAATATAATATATAGTATATACACAGTACAGAGCCCATCTGACATGTACCTGTGTTATAGAGGAATATAATATATAGTATATACACAGTACAGAGCCCATCTGACATGTTCCTGGGTTATAGAGGAATATAATATATAGTATATAAACACAGTACAGAGCCCATCTGACATGTACCTGTGCCTGGGTTATAGAGGAATATAATATATAGTATATATACACACAGTACAGAGCCCATCTGACATGTACCTGTGCCTGGGTTATAGAGGAATATAATATATAGTATATATACACAGTACAGAGCCCATCTGACATGTACCTGTGCCTGGGTTATAGAGGAATATAATATATAGTATATATACACATTACAGAGCCCATCTGACATGTACCTGTGCCCGGGTTATAGAGGAATATAATATATAGTATATACACAGTACAGAGCCCATCTGACATGTACCTATGCCCGGGTTATAGAGGAATATAATATATAGTATATACACAGTACAGAGCCCATCTGACATGTACCTGTGCCTGGGTTATAGAGGAATATAATATATAGTATATACACAGTACAGAGCCCATCTGACATGTACCTGTGCCTGGGTTATAGAGGAATATAATATATAGTATATACACACAGTACAGAGCCCATCTGACATGTGCCTGTGCCAGGGTTACAGAGGAATATAATATATAGTATATACACAGTACAGAGCCCATCTGACATGAACCTGTGTTATAGAGGAATATAATATTTAGTATATACACAGTACAGAGCCCATCTGAAATGTACCTGTGCCTGGGTTACAGAGGAATATAATATATAGTATATATACACAGTACAGAGCCCATCTGACATGTACCTGTGCCTGGGTTATAGAGGAATACAATATATAGTATATACAGTACAGAGCCCATCTGACATGTACCTGTGCCTGGGTTACAGAAGAATATAATATATAGTATATACAGTACAGAGCCCATCTGACATGTACCTGTGCCTGGGTTATAGAGGAATATAATATATAGTATATACACAGTAGAGAGTCCATCTGACATGTACCTGTGCCTGGGTTATAGAGGAATATAATATATAGTATATACACACAGTACAGAGCCAATCTGACATGTAGCTGTGCCTGGGTTATAGAGGAATATAATATAAAGTATATACACAGTACAGAGCACATCTGACATGTACCTGTGCCTGGGTTATAGAGGAATATAATATATAGTATATATACACAGTACAGAGCCCATCTGATATGTACCTGTGCCTGGGTTACAGAAGAATATAATATATAGTATATACACACAGTACAGAGCCCATCTGACATGTACCTGGGTTAGAGAAGGAATATAATATATAGTATATACACAGTACAGAGCCCATCTGACATGTACCTGTGCCTGGGTTATAGAGGAATATAATATATAGTATATACACAGTATAGAGCCCATCTGACATGTACCTGTGCCTGGGATATATAGAGGAATATAATATATAGTATATACACAGTACAGAGCCCATCTGACATGTACCTGTGCCCGGGTTCCAGAGGAATATAATATATAGTATATACACACAGTACAGAGCCCATGTGACATGTACCTGTGCCTGGGTTATAGAGGAATATAATATATATTATATACACACAGTACAGAGCCCATCTGACATGTACCTGTGCCTGGGTTATAGAGGAATATAATATATAGTATATACAGTACAGAGCCCATCTAACATGTACCTGTGCCTGGGTTATAGAGGAATATAATATATAGTATATACTAGGGGTGTGCACCGGCCACTTTTCGTGTTTTGTGTTTTGGTTTTGGATCTGGATCTTTCTTCGTGTTTTGGATCTGGATTGGTTTTGCCAAAACCACCCTTCCGTGTTTTGGGTTCTGGGTTTTGTGTTTTGGATCTGTATTTTTTTGAAAAAAAGCATAAAAACAGCTAAAATCACAGAATTTGTAGGTTTTTCTGCTCCTATGCTATTATTAACCTCAATAACCTTAATTTCCACTCATTTCCAGTCTATTCTGAACACCTCACACCTCACAATAGTGTTTTTATGTCCAAAAGGTTGCACCGAGGTAGCTGGATGACTATGCTAAGCGACACGAGTGGGCGGCACAAACACGTGACCCATCTAGGAGTGACACTGCAGTGGCAGACAGGATGGCAGTTAGAAAAACTAGGCCCCAAACTGTACATAATGCAAAGAAAAAAAGAGGTGCAAGATGGAATTGTCCTTGGGCCCTCCCACCCACCCTTATGTTGTATAAACAGGACATGCACACTTTAACAAATCAATCATTTCAGCGCCAGGGTCTGCCACACAACTGTGGCTGAAATGATTGGTTCGTTTGGGCCCCCACAAAACAAGCTGGCAATTAATGTGTCCCTGCACAAACTGGCTCTACGGAGGCAAGATGTCATCCTCATCCTCCTCATCCACCGATTCCTCACCCTCTTCAGTGTGTACATCCTCATCCTCACAAAGTATTAACTCGTCCCCACTTGAATCCACCACCACAGGTCCCTCTGTACGTTCTGGAGGCTGGTCTCCCTGGAAGAGCTGATAATTCATTTTGATGAACATCATCTTCTCCACATTCTGTGGAAGCAACCTCCTACGCCTTTCGCTGACAAGGTTCCCGGCTGCACTAAACACTCTTTCGGAGTACACACTGGAGGGGGGGCAACTCAGGTAAAATAGAGCCAGTTTGTACAGGGGCCTCCAAATTGCCTCTTTTTCCTGCCAGTACAGGTATGGACTGTCTGACATGCCTACTTGGATGCTGTCACCGATGTAATCCTCCACCATTCTGTCAATGGTGACAGTATCATATGCAGTGACAGTAGACATGTCAGAAATTGTTGCCAGGTCCTTCAGTCCGGACCAGATGTCCAAACTTGGTCCTGCCTGCCCTGCATCACCGCCAGCGGGTTGCTTAGGATACCTAAGTTTTTTCCTGGCAGCCCCAGTTGCGGGAGAAAATGAAGAAGGAGCCGTTGACGTGTCACGTTCCGCTTCAGCTGACAGTGTGTTCACCAGCAGGTCTTTGCACCTCTGCAGGCTTGTGTCGGCCGGAAAGAGAGACACCACATAGGCTTTAAACCTAGGATCGAGCACGGTGGCCAAAATGTAGTGGTCTGATTTCAACAGATTGACCACCCTGGAATCCTGGCAAAGCGAATGAAGGGCTTCATCCACAAGTCCCACATGCCGAGCGGAATCGCTCCGTCTTAGCTCCTCCTTCACTTTCTCCAGCTGCTTCTGCAAAAGCCTGATGAGGGGAATGACCTGACTCAAGCTGGCAGTGTCTGAACTGACTTCACGTGTGGCAAGTTCGAAGGGCTGAAGAACCTTGCACAACACGGAAATCATTCTCCACTGCGCTTGAGTCAGGTGCATACCCCCTCCTTTGCCTATGTCATAGGTGGATGTATAGGCTTGTATGGCCTTTTGCTGCTCCTCCATCCTCTGAAGCATATAGAGGGTTGAGTTCCACCGCGTCACAACCTCTTGCTTCAGGTGATGGCGGGGCAGGTTCAAGAGTGTTTGCTGGCGCTCCAGTCTTCGGCACGCAGTCGCTGAATGGCGAAAGTGGCCAGAAATTTTTCGGGCCACCCAAAGCGTCTCCTGCACGCCCCTGTCGCTTTTCAGAAAATTCTGCACCACCAAGTTTATTGTGTGAGCAAAACATGGGACGTGCTGGAATTTGCCCAGATGTAATGCCCGCACAATATTGGTGGCGTTGTCAGATATCACAAATCCCCAGGAGAGTCTAAGTGGGGTAAGCCACTGGGCGATGATTTCCCTCAGTTTCTCTAAGAGGTTGTCGGCGGTGTGCCTCTTACTGAAACCGGTGATACACAGCGTAGCCTGCCTTGTAACGAGCTGGCGTTTCTGAGATGCTGCTACTGGTGACGCTGCTGCTGTTGCTGCGTAAGGTGATACATCTACCCAGTGGGCTGTCACAGTCATATAGTCCTTAGTCTGCCCTGTTCCACTTGTCCACATGTCCGTGGTTAAGTGGACATTGTGTACAACGGCATTTTTCAGGACACTGAGGACACTTTTTCTGACGTTTCTGTACAGTCTCGGTATCGCCTGCCTAGTGAAGTGGAATCTAGACGGGATTTGGAACCGGGGACACACTACCTCCATCAATTGTCTAAATCCCACTGCACTAATGGCGGATACCGGACGCACATCTAACACCAACATAGCAGTCAAGGCCTCAGTTATACGTTTTGCTTCAGGATGACTGCTGTCGTACTTCATCCTCCTCGCTAAGGACTGTTGGAGGGTCAATTGTTTAGTAAAAGTAGTGGTGTTCCTACTTCCTCTCTGGGATGATGAACGACTCCCAGCAGCAGCAGCAACAGCAGCAGCGGCAGCAGTAGGCGTAGCAATGCAGGATCCTCCGGAGGAATCCCGGATAGGAGAGTCAGTCATGCCAGTGATATGGCCTGCAGGACTACTTCCGATCCTGACTAAGGAGGAAATTGACGAGGAGGGAGTTGACGGTGTGGTTTGCAGGCGCTTGGATACAACAGGACAACGGGATTTAGGTGTCCCTGGACTGCTTACGGTCTGAGCCAAAGTTTCTGAACTTGACAGTAACTTTTTATGAACGCGCTGCAGGTGCCGTATAAGGGAGGATGTTCCTAGGTGGTTGACGTCCCTACCCCTACTTATTTCACCTTTACATATGGTACATATGGCAAGACAGTTGTTGTCCGGATTTGGATAGAAATATTGCCAGACCAAAGAGGTGGAATGTTTGGTCTTCTGCCCAGGCATGACCGTGATGGGCTTTTTCATCCCACAGACAACAACTGTCTCCCCCGGGGCCTGATTTAAACAAACCACATCACCATCAGAATCCTCCTCGCCAACTTCCTCCTCAGCGCCAGCTACACCAGTATCCTCATCCTGTTGTACTTCAACAGTGACATCTTCAATTTGCATATCAGCAAGTGGACTGTGGGTGCTCCTTTCAGCACTTGCAGGGGGCGTGCAAATGGTGGAAAGAGCCACCTCTTCCCGTCCAGTGCTGGGAAGGTCAGGCATCGCAACCACCACCACACTTGGACTCTCCTTGGGGATTTGTGATATCTTCTTAGAAAGCACAGTTCTTCGCTGTGCTTTTGCCAGCTTAACTCTTTTGATTTTTTTAGTGGGAGGAGTGCTTCCATCGTCATGTGAAGCTGAACCACTAGTCATGAACATACTAGGGATCGACCTTAGCCGTTCCTTGCCACTCCGTGTCGTAAATGGCATATTGGCAAGTTTACGTTTCTCTTCAGCTGATTTAAATGTCTTTTTCAAGGTCATTTTCCTGAACTTTGCCATTTGGGATTGTATGTGCCCTCTACTATGACATTGGGCATCGGCCTTGGCAGACGACGTTGATGGCATGTTATCGTCTATGTCATGACTAGTGGCAGCAGCTTCAGCACTAGGAGGAAGTGGTTCTTGATCTTTCTCTATTTTATTTTTATCGGAGAAAGTTTGGTCCTCCATTTATGTTATATCGATTTGATATATACGTGCGGCTAAACACAGAAAATAATTTTTTTTTTGGTTTGGACTGGAGTGTACTTTGTGGGTTACAGCACCCTTTAACGGTCAAGCCAGCCGGCCCTTTACTTATGACACAGGCGCACTCTTGGCACTACTTTGTTGATGCACGTGCGGCTACTGCGCACACAATTCACAAACACAGAAAATAATTTTTTTTTGGTTTGGACTGGAGTGTACTTTGGGGGTTACAGCACCCTTTAACGGTCAAGCCAGCCGGCCCTTTACTTATGACACAGGCGCACGCTTGGCACTACTTTGTTGATGCACGTGCGGCTACTGCGCACACAATTCACAAACACAGAAAATATTTTTTTTTTAGGTTTGGACTGGAGTGTACTTTCGGGGGTTACAGCACCCTTAACGGTCAAGCCAGCCGGCCCTTTACTTATGACACAGGCGCACGCTTGGCACTACTTTGTTGATGCACGTGCGGCTACTGCGCACACAATTCACAAACACAGAAAATAATTTTTTTTTTGGTTTGGACTGGAGTGTACTTTCGGGGGTTACAGCACCCTTAACGGTCAAGCCAGCCGGCCCTTTACTTATGACACAGGCGCACGCTTGGCACTACTTTGTTGATGCACGTGCGGCTACTGCGCACACAATTCACAAACACAGAAAATAATTTTTTTTTTGGTTTGGACTGGAGTGTACTTTCGGGGGTTACAGCACCCTTAACGGTCAAGCCAGCCGGCCCTTTACTTATGACACAGGCGCACGCTTGGCACTACTTTGTTGATGCACGTGCGGCTACTGCGCACACAATTCACAAACACAGAAAATAATTTTTTTTTGGGTTTGGACTGGAGTGTACTTTCGGGGGTTACAGCACCCTTAACGGTCAAGCCAGCCGGCCCTTTACTTATGACACAGGCGCACGTTTGGCACTACTTTGTTGATGCACGTGCGGCTACTGCGCACACAATTCACAAACACAGAAAATAATTTTTTTTTTGGTTTGGACTGGAGTGTACTTTCGGGGGTTACAGCACCCTTAACGGTCAAGCCAGCCGGCCCTTTACTTATGACACAGGCGCACGTTTGGCACTACTTTGTTGATGCACGTGCGGCTACTGCGCACACAATTCACAAACACAGAAAATAATTTTTTTTTTGGTTTGGACTGGAGTGTACTTTCGGGGGTTACAGCACCCTTAACGATCAAGCCAGCCGGCCCTTTACTTATGACACAGGCGCACGCTTGGCACTACTTTGTTGATGCACGTGCGGCTACTGCGCACACAATTCACAAACACAGAAAATAATTTTTTTTTGGTTTGGACTGGAGTGTACTTTCGGGGGTTACAGCACCCTTTAACGGTCAAGCCAGCCGGCCCTTTACTTATGACACAGGCGCACGCTTGGCACTACTTTGTTGATGCACGTGCGGCTACTGCGCACACAATTCACAAACACAGAAAATATATTATTTTTTTAGCACTTGGGGGGAGCACCCCTGATGGACAGAGCACCCCCTGGACAACACTACAGCACCCCTTTAGGACTGGGACACTGCACAGGACTTTGGAGTGGACACAGCCCCTATGGAGAACTGACTGCACAACACAGTCCAGCCAGCCCCTATGGACTTTGAAGTAGTGGACACAGCCCCTATTAACAACAGCAGCACAGCACAACACAGCCAGCCCCTATGGACTTTGAAGTAGTGGACAACAGCAGCACTACACTACACTACACTACACAGCACTAACTCCCACCCTCCCTCTTCACTGTCCACAGCCGAGTGAGAAAATGGCGCCGACGCGGGTACCTTATATAGGATCCAAAACCCGCGAGACTCGGAAGGCGGGATGATGACGTTTTGCCTCGATTTCAGATCCGAGTCAGGCGGGAAAAGTCGAGCCTGACTCGGATCGGACTCGGATCGGGGGGGCTCGGGGGGGTTCGGATTTCAGAAATCCGAACCCGCTCACCCCTAGTATATACACAGTACAGAGCCCATCTGACATGTACCTGTGCCTGGGTTATAGAGGAATATAATATATAGTATATACACAGTACAGAGCCCATCTGACATGTACCTGTGCCTGGGTTATAGAGGAATATAATATATAGTATATATACACACAGTACATAGCCCATCTGACATGTACCTGTGCCTGGGTTATAGAGGAATATAATATATAGTATATATACACACAGTACAGAGCCCATCTGACATGTACCTGTGCCTGGGTTATAGAGGAATATAATATATAGTATATACACAGTACAGAGCCCATCTGACATGTACCTGTGCCTGGGTTATAGAAGGAATATAATATATAGTATATACAGTACAGAGCCCATCTGACATGTACCTGTGCCTGGGTTACAGAGGAATATAATATATAGTATATACACACAGTGCAGAGCCCATCTGACATGTACCTGTGCCTGAGTTATAGAGGAATATAATATATAGTATATATACACAGTACAGAGCCCATCTGACATGTACCTGTGCCCTGGTTATAGAGGAATATAATATATAGTATATACACACAGTACAGAGCCCATCTGACATGTACCTGTGCCTGGGTTACAGAGGAATATAATATATAGTATATATACACAGTACAGAGCCCATCTGACAAGTACCTGTGCCTGGGTTATAGAGGAATATAATATATAGTATATACAGTACAGAGCCCATCTGACATGTACCTGTGCCTGGGTTATAGAAGACTATAATATATAGTATATACAGTGCAGAGCCCATCTGACATGTACCTGTGCCTGGGTTATAGAGGAATATAATATATAGTATATACACAGTACAGAGTCCATCTGACATGTACCTGTGCCTGGGTTATAGAGGAATATAATATATAGTATATACACGCAGTACAGAGCCCATCTGACATGTACCTGTGCCTGGGTTATAGAGGAATATTATATATAGTATATACACAGTACAGAGCCCATCTGACATGTACCTGTGCCTGGGTTATAGAGGAATATAATATATAGTATATACAGTACAGAGCCCATCTGACATGTACCTGTGCCTGGGTTATAGAGGAATATAATATATAGTATATACACAGTACAGAGCCCATCTGACATGTACCTGTGCCTGGGTTACAGAAGAATATAATATATAGTATATATACACAGTACAGAGCCCATCTGACATGTACCTGTGCCTGGGTTATAGAGGAATATAATATATAGTATATACACAGTACAGAGCCCGTGTGACATGTACCTGTGCCTGGGTTACAGAGGAATATAATATATAGTATATACACACAGTACAGAGCCCATCTGACATGTACTGGAGCCTGGGTTATAGAAGAATATAATATATAGTATATACAGTACAGAACCCATCTGACATGTACCTGTGCCTGGGTTACAGAGGAATATAATATATAGTATATATACACAGTACAGAGCCCATCTGACATGTACCTGTGCCTGGATTGCAGAGGAATATAATATATAGTATATATACACAGTACAGAGCCCATCTGACATGTGCCTGGGTTATAGAGGAATATAATATATAGTATATACACACAGTACAGAGCCCATCTGACATGTACCTGTGCCTGGGTTATAGAGGAATATAATATATAGTATATACACACAGTACAGAGCCCATCAGACATGTACCTGTGCCTGGGTTATAGAGGAATATAATATATAGTATGTATACAGTGCAGAGCCCATCTGACATGTACCTGTGCCTGGGTTATAGAGGAATATAATATATAGTATATATACACAGTACAGAGCCCATCTGACATGTACCTGTGCCCGGGTTACAGAGGAATATAATATATAGTATATACACACAGTACAGAGCCCATGTGACATGTACCTGTGCCTGGGTTATAGAGGAATATAATATATAGTATATACACACAGTACAGAGCCCATCTGACATGTACCTGTGCCTGGGTTATAGAGGAATATAATATATAGTATATATATACACAGTACAGAGCCCATCTGACATGTACCTGTGCCCGGGTTACAGAGGAATATAATATATAGTATATACTAGGGGTGAGCGGGTTCGGATTTCTGAAATCCGAGCCCCCCCGATCCGAGTCCAATCCGAGTCAGGCTCGACTTTTCCCGCCTGACTCGGATCTGAAATCGAGGCAAAACATCATCATCCCGCCTTCTGAGTCTCGCGGGTTTTGGATCCTATATAAGGTACCCGCGTCGGCGCCATTTTCTCACTCGGCTGTGGACAGTGAAGAGGGAGGGTGGGAATTAGGGCTGGCTGAGCTGTGTAGTGTAGTGTAGTGTAGTGCTGCTGTTGTCCACTACTTCAAAGTCCATAGGGGCTGGCTGTGTTGTGCTGCGCTGCTGTTGTTAATAGGGGCTGTGTCCACTACTTCAAAGTCCATAGGGGCTGGCTGGACTGTGTTGTGCAGTCAGTTCTCCATAGGGGCTGTGTCCACTCCAAAGTCCTGTGCAGTGTCCCAGTCCTAAAGGGGTGCTGTAGTGTTGTCCAGGGGGTGCTCTGTCCATCAGGGGTGCTCCCCCCAAGTGCTAAAAAAATTATATATTTTCTGTGTTTGTGAATTGTGTGCGCAGTAGCCGCACGTGCTTCAACAAAGTAGTGCCAAGCGTGCGCCTGTGTCATAAGTAAAGGGCCGGCTGGCTTGACCGTTAAAGGGTGCTGTAACCCCCAAAGTACACTCCAGTCCAAACCAAATAAAAAACTATTTTCTGTGTTTGTGAATTGTGTGCGCAGTAGCCGCACGTGCATCAACAAAGTAGTGCCAAGCGTGCGCCTGTGTCATAAGTAAAGGGCCGGCTGGCTTGACCGTTAAAAGGTGCTGTAACCCCCAAAGTACACTACAGTACAAACCAAAAAAAAAATTAGTTTCTGTGTTTGTGAATTGTGTGCGCAGTAGCCGCACGTGCATCAAGAAAGTAGTGCCAAGCGTGCGCCTGTGTCATAAGTAAAGGGCCGGCTGGCTTGACCGTTAAAGGGTGCTGTAACCCCCGAAAGTACACTCCAGTCCAAACCAAAAAAAAATATATTTTCTGTGTTTGTGAATTGTGTGCGCAGTAGCCGCACGTGCATCAACAAAGTAGTGCCAAGCGTGCGCCTGTGTCATAAGTAAAGGGCCGGCTGGCTTGACCGTTAAAGGGTGCTGTAACCCCCAAAGTACACTCCAGTCCAAACCAAAAAAATATATATTTTCTGTGTTTGTGAATTGTGTGCGCAGTAGCCGCACGTGCATCAACAAAGTAGTGCCAAGCGTGCGCCTGTGTCATAAGTAAAGGGCCAGCTGGCTTGACCGTTAAAGGGTGCTGTAACCCCCAAAGTACACTCCAAACCAAAAAAATATATATTTTCTGTGTTTGTGACTTGTGTGCACTGTGCTGCACGTGCATCAACAAAGGAGCAGCGCCAAGCGTGCGCCTGTGTCCCATAAGTAAAGAGCCGGCTGGCTCATTTCTTAAAGGGTGGTGTAACCCACAAAGTGCACTACTCTCCAGTAAAAATAAAAAAATATTTTCTGTGTTTGTGTGCGCTTTAGCCGCACGTATATATCAATATAACATAAATGGAGGACCAAACTTTCTCAAATAAATATAAAATAGGGAAAGATCAAGAACCACTTCCTCCTAGTGCTGTTGCTGCTGCTGGGAGTTGTTCATCATCCCAGAGAGGAAGTAGGAACATCACTACTTTTACTAAACAATTGACCCTCCAACAGTCCCTAGCGATGAGGATGAAGTACGACAGCAGTCATCCTGAAGCAAAACGTATAACTGAGGCCTTAACTGCTATGTTGGTGTTAGACGTGCGTCCGGTATCCGCCATTAGTGCAGTGGGATTTAGACAATTGATGGAGGTAGTGTGTCCCGGTTCCAAATCCTGTCTAGATTCCACCTGCATCCTCAAAGCAGCAGCGACAAGCGTGCGTCTGTCTGTTAAAGGATGTTGTAACCCTCAAAGTGCACTCCACAAACAATAAAAATATTCTTCTTCTTTTTTCTGTCTTTGTGAATTGTGTGGGCTGTAGCCGCACTTGCATCCTCAAAGCAGCAGCGACAAGCGTGCGTCTGTCTGTTAAAGGGTGGTGACACCCTCAAAGTGCGCTACACAAACAATAAAAATATTGTTCTTTTTTTTTCTGTCTTTGTGAATTGTGTGGGCTGTAGCCGCACTTGCATCCTCAAAGCAGCAGCGACAAGCATGCGTCTGTCTGTTAAAGGGTGGTGTAACCCTCAAAGTGCTCCAAAAAATAAAAAACTATTTTTTTAATGTGTTTGTGACTTGTGTGCGATGTAGCCACACGTGCATCAACATAGTAGCAGCGCCAAGCGTGCGCCTGTGTCATAAGTCAAGGGCTGGTTTGGACATCTGGTTCGGACTGAAGGACGTGCCAACAATTTCTGACAAGTCTACTGTCACTGCATATGATACTGTCCTCAAAGCAGCAGCGACAAGCGTGCGTCTGTCTGTTAAAGGGTGGTGACACCCTCAAAGTGTGCTACACAAACAATAAAAATATTCTTCTTCTTTTTTCTGTCTTTGTGAATTGTGTGGGCTGTAGCCACACTTGCATCCTCAAAGCAGCAGCGACAAGCGTGCGTCTGTCTGTTAAAGGGTGGTGACACCCTCAAAGTGTGCTACACAAACAATAAAAATATTCTTCTTCTTTTTTCTGTCTTTGTGAATTGTGTGGGCTGTAGCCGCACTTGCATCCTCAAAGCAGCAGCGACAAGCGTGCGTCTGTCTGTTAAAGGATTACATCGGTGACAGCATCCAAGTAGGCATGTCAGACAGTCCATACCTGTACTGGCAGGAAAAAGAAGCAATTTGGAGGTCCCTGTACAAACTGGCTCTATTTTACCTGAGTTGCCCCCCCTCCAGTGTGTACTCCGAAAGAGTGTTTAGTGCAGCCGGGAACCTTGTCAGCCGGGAACCTTGTAGGAGGTTGCTTCCACAAAATGTCGAGAAGATGATGTTCATAAAATGAATTATTAACTCTTCCAGGGAGACCAGCCTCCAGAACGTACAGAGGGACCTGTGGTTGTGGATTCCAGCAGGGACGAATTAATACTCTGTGAGGATGAGGATGTACACAACACTGAAGAGGGTGAGGAATCGGTGGATGAGGAGGATGAGGATGACATCTTGCCTCCGTAGAGCCAGTTTGTGCAGGGACAGATTAATTGCCAACTTGTTTTGTGGGGGCCCAAACGAACCAATCATTTCAGCCACTGTCATGTGGCAGACCATGGCGCTGAAATGATTGGTTTGTTAAAGTGTGCATGTCCTGTTTATACAACATAAGGGTGGGTGGGAGGACCCAAGGACAATTCCATCTTGCACCTCTTTTTTTTCTTTGCATTATGTACAGTTTGGGGCCTAGTTTTTCAATGCCATCCTGTCTGCCACTGCAGTGTCACTCCTAGATGGGTCACGTGTTTGTGCCGCCCACTCGTATCTCTTAACATAGTCATCCAGCTACCTCGGTGCAACCTTTTGGACATAAAAACACTATTGTGAGGTGTGAGGTATTCAGAATAGACTGGAAATGAGTGGAAATTAAGATTATTGAGGTTAATAATAGCATAGGAGCAGAAAAACCCACAAATTCTGTGATTTTAGCTGTTTTTATGCTTTTTTAAAAAAAAAATACAGATCCAAAACACAAAACCCAGAACCCAAAACACGGAAGGGTGGTTTTGGCAAAACCAATCCAGATCCAAAACACGAAGAAAGATCCAGATCCAAAACCAAAACACAAAATGCGAAAAGTGGCCGGTGCACACCCCTAGTATATACACACAGTACAGAGCCCATCTGACATGTATACCTGTATCACTGTTGTTTGATTGATCCCTATAATATGATTAGCGCTAATACTAAAGGAAATAGAGATGTTATCTTATATTGCTACAATGTATGAGATGCGCTATTAAAGTGTCAGTGAAGTGAGAGTGATATCTGCATTGCGCCTCATTTACATAATGCATGTCAGACGGTGAGGTGGCGTGCGCTGCAATGTGTGCGAGTTTCCATGGAAGTGCATAGTGGCACTGCGGAAGGTTATGCTGGCAGCTGGAATGAGCCCCTTGTAAAAGTACAAGACTCCTAGGGGGGTATATTTACTAAAGGTAGAGCTTTTAGAAACGCTTAGCAACCAATCAGATTCTAGCTATTATTTTCTAGAAGGTGCTGGATAAATGTTTATTATTATCTGATTGGTTGCTATGGGCAACATCTCCACTTCTAAAAACTCTCACTTTAGTAAATAAACCCAGAACAAGATGATTAACATGAGATTAAGGGGTGGAAGGGGGCATTGTAAGGGTAATTCCTTGCTGGGCGGAGTGTCCCATTTCCCCTCCACAAACCTGTGAGCTGGCAGAAATCATTTCTTGTCCTACACAAGTTATAATGGGTCTCTTCCTGCACCCTGCAAATGCGCTGTGGCAGAGTGGGGCACTAATGCTGCCCACACATAGCGATATTTTACCCGATCTGGTCGATTCCCACAAATTGGAACGACAGATCGTGTAAAATATGGCCAAATCCTTGGTAAATCGCGAGTCCCCGCTGGTCGCACATCACACGGTCAGATCTGCCGTGCTGTAGGGAAGATCTGACAATCTAGGAGGCGATGCTCTGTGAAAGTCTGACTGCAGGAGAGATCGTATGAAGATTGGGCACCAAACCATGGGCAGAGCTGCCGGGGAGAGTTTCAAGGGAAATCGTACACATCGGCTGATCGTGAGCACAGCGCTATGTGTGTGTCCAGCATTACACTCTGTCCAATGTAAAAAGCACAGTGACGCATAATAAAAGTCGCACTGATACCTATGAGGACACAGAGAACGCTACATATAGGCTGTAAAGGTCCTGGGTGTGGACTGGCTGTAAAGGTCCTGGGCGTTAGTGTAGTGCTTACACTTTTGCACAGTCCCCTCCTCTTTACGCCTCTTTGCGCACCTGGGACTGTAGTAGGTGGAGGAGTCAGGTGAGGTAATTTCCCAATGACGTGCGCTGCGCTGACCATACAGACACTCTGTAACACATGGGACATTATTCTCTGAGCAGCTTCTGTACTTTGCTATGAGAGTGAAAAGGACGGGTACATTGTCTGCAATTGGGAAAGCACATCCCCTATTATCACAGCTACATCTAAGATATCATAGACGTCACTATGGCATTACATTAATAAATGAATGAGATGATTCTATAGGACATATCCTGTATCCTTCTACTTGGACAGTACTGCAACATATACGGATAAAGCTGTCACTATGTCTCATTAATGAGAGGTACAAAAAACCTGGATCATGTCATACAAACAAGATGGGAACCCTCCCCCCTAGTGCCTAACCCTAACCACCCCCTCCCCACACCCTAAACCTACCCCCTAGTGCCTAACCCTCCCCAGTGCCCAACCCTAACCACCCCTTCCCGTACCCTAACCCTCCCCCCTAGTGCCAAACCCTAAACACCCCCTCCCCACACCCTAACCCTACCCCCTAGTGCCTAACGCTCCCCAGTGCCCAACCCTAACCACCCCTTCCAGCACCCTAACCCTCCCCCCTTAGTGCCTAACCCTCCCCAGTGCCTAACCCTAACCACCCCCTCCCCACACCCAAAACCTAACCCTCCCCCTTAGTGCCTAACCCTAACCACCCCCTCCCTGCACCCTAAACCAAACCCTCCCCCCTTAGTGCCTAACCCTAACCACCCCCTCCCCACACCCTAACCTTCACCACCCCCTCCCCATACCCTAACCCTCCCCCTTAGTGCCTGACCATAACCTCCCCATAGTGCCTAAACCTAACCACCACCTTCCCACACCATAAACCTAACCCTCCCCCCTTAGTGCCTAACCCTCCCCAGTGCCTGACCATATCCTAGGTTTAGGCACTATGGGGGAGGATAAGACACCAATCAAACTTCACTATTATCACAGTACACTAAAGGATAAGACACCAGCCACACCTCACTATTATTATCATAGTACAATAAAGGATAAGACACCAGCCACACCTCACTATTATTATCACAGTACAATAAAGGATAAGATACCAGCCTCACCTCACTATTATTATCACAGTACAATAAAGGATAAGATACCAGCCACACCTCACAATTATTATCAGTACACTAAAGGATAAGACACCAGCCACACCTCACTATTATTATCAGTACACTAAAGGATAAGACACCAGCCACACCTCACTATTATTATCCCAGTACACTAAAGGATAAGACACCAGCCACATCTCACTGTTATTATCCCAGTACACTAAAAAATAAGACACCAGCAACACCTCACTATTATTATCCCAGTACACTAAAGGGTAAGACACCAGCCTCACCTCACTATTATTATCAGTACACTAAAGGATATGACACCAGCCACACCTCACTGTTATTATCACAGTACAATAAAGGATAATATACCAGAAACACCTCACTATTATTATCACTGTACACTAAAGGATAAGACACCAGCAACACCTCACTATTATTATCCCAGTACACTAAAGGATAAGACACCAGCCACATCTCACTATTATTATCACAGTACACTAAAGGATAAGACACAAGCCACATCTCACTATTATTATCCCAGTACACTAAAGGATAAGACACCAGCCTCACCTCACTATTATTATCCCAGTACACTAAAGGATAAGACACCAGCCACACCACACTATTATTATCCCAGTACACTAAAGGATAAGACACCAGCCTCACCTCACTATTATTATCCCAGTACACTAAAGGATAAGACACCAGCCACACCTCACTATTATTATCCCAGTACAATAAAGGATAAGACACCAGCCACACCTCACTATTATTATCCCAGTACACTAAAGGATAAGACACCAGCCACACCTCACTATTATTATCCCAGTACACTAAAGGATAAGACACCAGCCACACCACACTATTATTACCACAGTACACTAAAGGATAAGACACCAGCCACACCTCACTATTATTATCACAGTACACTAAAGGATAAGACACCAGCCACACCTCACTATTATTATCACTGTACACTAAAGGATAAGACACCAGCCACACCTCACTATTATGATCCCAGTACACTAAAGGATAAGACAGCAGCCACAACTCACTATTATGATCTAAGTACACTAAAGGATAAGGCACTAGCCACACCTCACTATTATTATCACTGTACACAAAAGGATAAGACACCAGCCACACCTCACTATTATTATCCCAGTACACTAAAGGATAAGACACCAGCCACACCTCACTATTATTATCCCAGTGCACTAAAGGATAAGAGAGCAGCCACAACTCACTATTATTATTATCCCAGTGCACTAAAGGATAAGACAGCAGCCACAACTCACTATTATTATCTCAGTACACTAAAGGATAAGACACCAGCCACACCTCACTATTATTATCAGCACACTAAAGGATAAGACACCAGCCACACCTCACTATTATTATCCCAGTACACTAAAGGATAAGACACCAGCCACACCTCACTATTATTATCCCAGTACACTAAAGGATAAGACACCAGCCACATCTCACTGTTATTATCCCAGTACACTAAAGGATAAGACACCAGCCACATCTCACTATTATTATCCCAGTACACTAAAGGATAAGACACCAGCCTCACCTCACTATTATTATCAGTACACTAAAGGATATGACACCAGCCACACCTCACTATTATTATCACAGTACAATAAAGGATAATATACCAGAAACACCTCACTATTATTATCACTGTACACTAAAGGATAAGACACCAGCAACACCTCACTATTATTATCACAGTACACTAAAGGATAAGACACCAGCCACATCTCACTATTATTATCACAGTACACTAAAGGATAAGACACCAGCCACATCTCACTATTATTATCCCAGTACACTAAAGGATAAGAAACCAGCCTCACCTCACTATTATTATCCCAGTACACTAAAGGATAAGACATCAGCCACACCACACTATTATTATTATCCCAGTACAATAAAGGATAAGACACCAGCCACACCTCACTATTATTATCCCAGTACACTAAAGGATAAGACACCAGCCACACCTCACTATTATTATGCCAGTACACTAAAGGATAAGACACCAGCCACACCTCACTATTATTACCACAGTACACTAAAGGATAAGACACCAGCCACACCTCACTATTATTATCACAGTACACTAAAGGATAAGACACCAGCCACACCTCACTATTATTATCACTATACACTAAAGGATAAGACACCAGCCACACCTCACTATTATGATCCCAGTACACTAAAGGATAAGGCACTAGCCACACCTCACTATTATTATCACTGTACACAAAAGGATAAGACACCAGCCACACCTCACTATTATTATCCCAGTACACTAAAGGATAAGAGAGCAGCCACAACTCACTATTATTATTATCCCAGTGCACTAAAGGATAAGACAGCAGCCACAACTCACTATTATTATCTCGGTACAATAAAGGATAAGACACCAGCCACACCTCACTATTATTATCCCAGTACACTAAAGGATAGGACACCAGCCACACCTCACTATTATTATCCCAGTACACTAAAGGATAAGACACCAGCCACACCACACTATTATTATCACTGTACACTAAAGGATAAGACACCAGCCACACCTCACTATTATTATCATAGTACAATAAAGGATAAGACACCAGCCACACCTCACTATTATTATCACAGTACACTAAAGGATAAGACACCAGCCTCACCTAACTATTATTATCACTGTACACTAAAGGATAAGACACCAGCCTCACCTCACTATTATTATCCCAGTACAAGACAAGGATAAGAAACCAGTCACGCCTCACTATTATTATCGCAGTACACTAAAGGATAAGACACCAGCCACACCTCACTATTATTATCACTTTACACTAAAGGATAAGACACCACCCTCACCTCACTATTATTATCCCAGTACAAGAAAAGGATAAGAAACCAGCCCCACCTCACTATTATTATCACTTTACACTAAAGGATAAGACACCAGCCACACCTCACTATTATTATCAGTACACTAAAGGATAAGACACCAGCCACACCTCATTATTATTATCCCAGTACACTAAAGGATAAGACACCAGCCACACCTCACTATTATTACCACAGTACACTAAAAGATAAGACACCAGCCACACCTCACTATTATTATCACAGTACACTAAAGGATAAGACACCAGCCACAGCTCACTATTATTATCACAGTACACTAAAGGATAAGACACCAGCCTCACCTAACTATTATTATCACTGTACACTAAAGGATAAGACACCAGCCTCACCTCACTATTATTATCCCAGTACAAGAAAAGGATAAGAAACCAGCCCCACCTCACTATTATTATCACTTTACACTAAAGGATAAGACACCAGCCACACCTCACTATTATTATCAGTACACTAAAGGATAAGACACCAGCCACACCTCATTATTATTATCCCAGTACACTAAAGGATAAGACACCAGCCACACCTCACTATTATTATCATAGTACAATAAAGGATAAGACACCAGCCACACCTCACTATTATTATCACAGTACACTAAAGGATAAGACACAACCACACCTCACTATTATTATCACAGTACACTAAAGGATAAGACACCAGCCACACCTCACTATTATTATCCCAGTACACTAAAGGATAAGACACCAGCCTCACCTCACTATTATTATCCCTGTACACTAAAGGATAAGACACCAGCCACACCTCACTATTATTATCCCAAGTACACTAAAGGAAAATTCACCAGCCACACCTCACTATTATTATCCCAGTACACTAAAGGAAAATTCACCAGCCACACCTCACTATTATTATCACAGTACACTAAAGGATAAGATACCAGCCACACCTCACTATTATTATCTCAGTACACTAAGGGATAAGACACCAGCCACACCTCACTATTATTATCAGTACACTAAAGGATATGACACCAGCCACACCTCACTATTATTATCACAGTACAATAAAGGATAACATACCAGAAACACCTCACTATTATTATCACTGTACACTAAAGGATAAGACACCAGCAACACCTCACTATTATTATCACAGTACACTAAAGGATAAGACACCAGCCACATCTCACTATTATTATCACAGTACACTAAAGGATAAGACACCAGCCACATCTCACTATTATTATCCCAGTACACTAAAGGATAAGATACCAGCCACACCTCACTATAATTATTACTGTACATTAAAGGATAAGACACCAGCCACACCTATTATTATCACAGTACACTAATGGATAAGACACCAGCCACACCTAACTATTATTATCACAGTACACTAAAGGATAAGACACCAGCCTCACCTCACTATTATTATCCCAGTACAAGACAAGGATAAGAAACCAGTCACGCCTCACTATTATTATCGCAGTACACTAAAGGATAAGACACCAGCCACACCTCACTATTATTATCACTTTACACTAAAGGATAAGACACCAGCCTCACCTAACTATTTTTATCCCAGTACAAGAAAAGGATAAGAAACCAGCCACACCTCACTATTATTATCACAGTACACTAAAGGAGCAGACACCAGCCACACCTCACTATTATTATCACAGTACACTAAAGGATAAGACACCAGCCCCACCTCACTATTATTATCCCAGTACACTAAACGATAAGACACCAGCCACACCTCACTATTATTATCACAGTACACTAAAGGATAAGACACCAGCTACATCTCACTATTATTATCACAGTACACTAACATTATTTTTGCTAAAGTAAAGTGATAAAGGCTGTTTTGTGTTTTCACACCACTTTCACATTATTTTAATATCACCTATAGTTATTACAGGGCAATTGGAGTAGAATTCGTAAAATTCTACTCCAAGCCCTAAGTATCACTTATTTTTAGTAATCAGATCGCATTTCCCATAACTGTAATGGGAAATGTGATCCAACCAAAGGTACTAAAAATAAATTGTAAAAAAATACCGGGGAAAGCCCTGTGATAATAATGCCACCTGGAGGTGGCATTATCCAGGGTCTCCCCCGGTTACTAAACTCCTGCTCCACTCTAACGGGGAGAGCAGAGCCCGAAGCCCATCCCAGTAATCAGCTGTGTGGTCTAAACAGACCGCAAGCTGATTACGGTAAAAAAAAAAAGAAAAAGAAAAAAAAAATTGTCAAAATTTTTGGTTTACTTACCCGACTCCAGGGACCGGTGATCGGGCCTCCGGTGAAGTCTCCCCTCTGGTCAGCTCGTCTCCCATAGTGCACTGCGACCCGGTCATCAGGTGATCGGGTCCCAGTGCAATATGGAAGATCACCTGATCGGAGGCATGGAGGATATCACAGGAGGCCCGTCTCATGCAGGTAATTGTAATTAAGGTAGAGGGGGGTCTGCGATCACAGGCGGTGGGGCTTAGCGCTTTTGGGCAGAGCTTAGCATTGAGGGAGGGTAGCAGCGGTGGCCGGTTGGCATATGCGCGGGCACTTTGTCACAGTATTTTTTGCTCCTCGCCACTCGCTAAGCTGTGGGTGACCACCCACAGCTTTAACGAGTGGCTAGGTTGATGGTCGCAATGGTCAAGACCATCACGACCATCAGGGCTTGCGACGAGACCCTTGTGGTAGGGTCTCATCTGACGCAAGCCCCAGAGAGCTTCCGGTTCTAATAGAGCTGAAATCTCTCCCACTGACATCACTGGTGATGTCAGTGGGGCCGCCCACAAACGGCAGACATTCATTTGGGAACGCCTCCATTTGTGAAACCACCCACCATGCACCCCTGGGGGGAGGTTAGGGTTAGGCACTAGGGGGGAGGTTAGGGTTAGGCACCCCTATGGGACGGTTAGGAATAGCTTAAATACTTACCCTGTTGGGATCTTCATTCTCCTGCCTTCTAGCAGCGGTATTACATCCACCGGGCTTTAGTCCAGCTGGTATGTCATACCGATTCCCCCTCAAACAATCCATCACACATCATGCAGGGCAAGAATTTAAAAACCAGGTAACCATCGGAACATCATCTAATCATTACCCCATCTGATGGTGAACACTAACATCACAAAAAATATATTGATGGTCTCTAACCATCGCAATTCGATGTCCATCCCTAATCTACCATCACACAACCATCCATGCACCCACAGCAAATCACTGAAGGATCTGAATCTGCCATGTTATACCCAAAACATCAGGTGTGATGCTGCTAGGGAACCAAGCAACAAGAAGGGCGTTCATGTCACACTACTGCTGCTACCAGACCTGGCCCACAATGTCCCTGTTTATGAGATAAAGGATCAAACATCACCACCACAAACACGATCATTACACTACATCATTATAAAACCCAATCAGCGCACACTGCAAAACTCTATAACTCACTCAGAACACACTACTCTATCACACACTCAGCTCACACTGCACCACTCTATCACACACTCAGCTCACACTGCACCACTCTATCACTCACACCACAGAATCACACACTCAGCACACACTACTCTATCACACACTCAGCTCACACTGCACCACTCTATCACTCACACCACAGAATCACACACTCAGCACACACTACTCTATCACACACTCAGCTCACAACACTCTATCACTCTCTGAGCTCACACTGCACCACTCTATCACACACTGCACCACTCTATCACACACTGCACCACTCTATCACTCACTCAGCTCACACTGCACCACTCTATCACACACTGCACCACTCTATCACACACTGCACCACTCTATCACACACTCTGCTCACACTACTCTATCACACACTCAGCTCACACCACTCTATCACTCACTGAGCTCACACTGCACCACTCTATCACACACTATATCACACACTGCACCACTCTATCACACACTGCACCACTCTATCACACACTCAGCTCACACCACTCTATCACTCACTCAGCTCACACTGCACCACTCTATCACACAATCAGCTCACACTGCACCACTCTATCACTCACTCAGCTCACACTGCACCACTCTATCACACACTGCACCACTCTATCATACACTGCACCACTCTATCACACACTCTGCTCACACCACTCTATCACACACTCAGCTCACACCACTCTATCACTCACTGAGCTCACACTGCACCACTCTATCACACACTATATCACACACTATATCACACACTGCACCACTCTATCACACACTGCACCACTATATCACACACTCAGCTCACACTGCACCACTCTATCACACACTCAGCTCACACTGCACCACTCTATCACTCACTCAGCTCACACTGCACCACTCTATCACACACTGCACCACTCTATCACACACTCAGCTCACACTGCACCACTCTATCACACACTGCACCACTCTATCACACACTCAGCTCACACTGCACCACTCTATCATACACTGCACCACTCTATCACACACTCTGCTCACACCACTCTATCACACACTCAGCTCACACCACTCACTGACTGATCTCACACTGCACCACTCTATCACACACTATATCACACACTATATCACACACTGCACCACTCTATCACACACTGCACCACTCTATCACACACTCAGCTCACACTGCACCACTCTATCACACACACCACAGAATCACACACTCAGCACACACTACTCTATCACACACTCAGCTCACACTGCACCACTCTATCACTCACACCACAGAATCACACACTAAGCACACACTGCACCACTCTATCACACACTCTGCACACACTACTCTATCACACACTCAGCTCACACTACTCTATCACTCACTCAGCTCACACTGCACCACTCTATCACACACTGCACCACTCTATCACACACTCTGCTCACACTACTCTATCACACACTCAGCTCACACTGCACCACTCTATCACTCACGCCACAGAATCACACACTAAGCACACACTGTACCACTCTATCACACACTCAGCACACACTACTCTATCACTCACTGAGCTCACACTGCACCACTCTATCACACACTGCACCACTCTATCACACACTGCACCACTCTATCACACACTCTGCTCACACTACTCTATCACACACTCAGCTCACACCACTCTATCACTCACTCAGCTCACACTGCACCACTCTATCACACACTGCACCACTCTATCACACACTGCACCACAATATGACACACTGCACCACTCTATCACACACTCTGCTCACACTACTCTATCACACACTCAGCTCACACTGCACCACTCTATCACTCACGCCACAGAATCACACACTAAGCACACACTGTACCACTCTATCACACACTCAGCACACACTACTCTATCACTCACTGAGCTCACACTGCACCACTCTATCACACACTGCACCACTCTATCACACACTGCACCACTCTATCACACACTCTGCTCACACTACTCTATCACACACTCAGCTCACACCACTCTATCACTCACTCAGCTCACACTGCACCACTCTATCACACACTGCACCACTCTATCACACACTGCACCACACTATCACACACTGCACCACTCTATCACACACTCTGCTCACACTGCACCACTCTATCACTCACACCACAGAATCACACACTAAGCACACACTGTACCACTCTATCACACACTATATCACACACTCAGCACACACTACTCTATCACACACTCAGCTCACACTACTCTATCACACACTCAGCTCACACCACTCTATCACACACTCTGCTCACACTGCACCACTCTATCACTCACACCACAGAATCACACACTAAGCACACACTACTCTATCACTCACTCAGCTCACACTGCACCACTCTATCACACACTGCACCACTCTATCTCACACTGCACCACTCTATCACACACTCTGCTCACACTGCACCACTCTATCACTCACACCACAGAATCACACACTAAGCACACACTACTCTATCACACACTCAGCTCACACTGCACCACACTATCACACACTGCACCATTCTATCACACACTCTGCTCACACTGCACCACTCTATCACTCACACCACAGAATCACACACTAAGCACACACTGTACCACTCTATCACACACTATATCACACACTATATCACACACTGCTCCACTATCACACTACTCTATCACTCACTCAGCTCACACTGCACCACTCTATCACACACTCAGCTCACACTGCACCACTCTATCACACACTGCACCACTCTATCACACACTCAGCACACACTACTCTATCACACACTCAGCTCACACTGCACCACTCTATCACTCACTCAGCTCACACTGCACTACTCTATCACACACTCAGCTCACACTGCACCACTATCACACACTGCACCACTCTATCACTCACTCTGCACCACTCTATCACTCACTTTGCTCTCACTGCACCACTCTATCACACACTCAGCACACACTACTCTGTCACACACTAAGCTCTCACTGCACCACTCTAACACACACTCAGCACACACTACTCTATCACACACTCAGCTCACACTGCACCACACTATCACTCACACCACAGAATCACACACTAAGCACACACTGTACCACTCTATCACACACTATATCACACACTGCTCCACTATCACTCACTCAGCTCACACTGCACCACTCTATCACACACTGCACCACTCTATCACACACTCAGCTCACACTGCACCACTCTATCACACACTGCACCACTCTATCACACACTCAGCACCCACTATATCACACACTGCTCCACTATCACACTACTCTATCACACACTCTGCTCACACTGCACCACTCTATCACACACTCAGCTCACACTGCACCACTCTATCACACACTGCACCACTCTATCACACACTCAGCACACACTACTCTATCACACACTCAGCTCACACCACTCTATCATACATTCAACTCACACTGCACCACTCTATCACACACTCAGCTCACACTGCATCACTATCACACACTGCACCACTCTATCACTCACTCTGCACCACTCTATCACTCACTCTGCTCACACTGCACCACTCTATCACACACTCAGCACACACTACTCTATCACTCACTCAGCTCACACTACTCTATCACACACTAAGCTCTCACTGCACCACTCTATCACACACTCAGCACACACTACTCTGTCACACACTCAGCACACACTGCACCACTCTATCACACACTCTGCACCACTCTATCACTCACACCACAGAATCACACACTAAGCACACACTGCTCCACTATCACACTACTCTATCACTCACTCAGCTCACACTGCACCACTCTATCACACACTGCACCACTCTATCACACACTCTATCACACACTATATCACACACTGCTCCACTATCACACTACTCTATCACTCACTCAGCTCACACTGCACCACTCTATCACACACTCAGCTCACACTGCACCACTCTACCACACACTGCACCACTCTATCACACACTCAGCTCACACTGCACCACTCTATCACACACTGCACCACTCTATCACACACTCTATCACACACTATATCACACACTGCTCCACTATCACACTACTCTATCACACACTCTGCTCACACTGCACCACTCTATCACTCACACCACAGAATCACACACTAAGCACACACTGTACCACTCTATCACACACTCAGCACACACTATATCACACACTGTACCACACTATCACACACTATATCACACACTGCTCCACTATCACTCACTCAGCTCACACTGCACCACTATCACACACTGCACCACTCTATCACTCACTCTGCACCACTCTATCACTCACTTTGCTCTCACTGCACCACTCTATCACACACTCAGCACACACTACTCTGTCACACACTAAGCTCTCACTGCACCACTCTAACACACACTCAGCACACACTACTCTATCACACACTCAGCTCACACTGCACCACACTATCACTCACACCACAGAATCACACACTAAGCACACACTGTACCACTCTATCACACACTATATCACACACTGCTCCACTATCACTCACTCAGCTCACACTGCACCACTCTATCACACACTGCACCACTCTATCACACACTCAGCTCACACTGCACCACTCTATCACACACTGCACCACTCTATCACACACTCAGCACCCACTATATCACACACTGCTCCACTATCACACTACTCTATCACACACTCTGCTCACACTGCACCACTCTATCACACACTCAGCTCACACTGCACCACTCTATCACACACTGCACCACTCTATCACACACTCAGCACACACTACTCTATCACACACTCAGCTCACACCACTCTATCATACATTCAACTCACACTGCACCACTCTATCACACACTCAGCTCACACTGCATCACTATCACACACTGCACCACTCTATCACTCACTCTGCACCACTCTATCACTCACTCTGCTCACACTGCACCACTCTATCACACACTCAGCACACACTACTCTATCACTCACTCAGCTCACACTACTCTATCACACACTAAGCTCTCACTGCACCACTCTATCACACACTCAGCACACACTACTCTGTCACACACTCAGCACACACTGCACCACTCTATCACACACTCTGCACCACTCTATCACTCACACCACAGAATCACACACTAAGCACACACTGCTCCACTATCACACTACTCTATCACTCACTCAGCTCACACTGCACCACTCTATCACACACTGCACCACTCTATCACACACTCTATCACACACTATATCACACACTGCTCCACTATCACACTACTCTATCACTCACTCAGCTCACACTGCACCACTCTATCACACACTCAGCTCACACTGCACCACTCTACCACACACTGCACCACTCTATCACACACTCAGCTCACACTGCACCACTCTATCACACACTGCACCACTCTATCACACACTCTATCACACACTATATCACACACTGCTCCACTATCACACTACTCTATCACACACTCTGCTCACACTGCACCACTCTATCACTCACACCACAGAATCACACACTAAGCACACACTGTACCACTCTATCACACACTCAGCACACACTATATCACACACTGTACCACACTATCACACACTATATCACACACTGCTCCACTATCACTCACTCAGCTCACACTGCACCACTCTATCACACACTCAGCTCACACTGCACCACTCTATCACACACTGCACCACTCTATCACACACTCTATCACACACTATATCACACACTGCTCCACTATCACACTACTCTATCACACACTCTGCACCACTCTATCACACACTCTATCACACACTATATCACACACTGCTCCACTATCACATACTCTGCTCACACTGCACCACTCTATCACACACTCTGCTCACACTGCACCACTCTATCACTCACACCACAGAATCACACACTAAGCACACACTGTACCACTCTATCACACACTATATCACACACTATATCACACACTGCTCCACTATCACACTACTCTATCACTCACTCAGCACACACTGCACCACTATCACTCACACAACACACACCGCATCTCTATCACTGACACGGCACACACTGCACCACTATCACTCACACAGCACACACCGCATCTCTATCACTGACACGGCACACACCGCGTCACTATCACTCACTCAGCACACACCGCGTCACTATGACTCACACAACACACACCGCGTCACTATCACTCACACAACACACACCGCGTCACTATCACTCACACGACACACACCGCGTCACTATCACTCACACGGCACACACCGCGTCACTATCACTCACCCAACACACACTGCGTCACTATCACTCACACAGCACACACCGCATCACTATCACTCACACAGCACACGTCACTATCACTCACACAGCACACACCACGTCACTATGACTCACTCAGCACACACCGCGTCACTATCACTCACACAACACACACCGCATCATTATCACTCACATGGCACACACCGCGTCACTATCACTCACCCAACACACACCGCATCACTATCACTCACACAGCACACACCGCATCACTATCACTCACACAGCACACGTCACTATCACTCACACGGCACACACCGTATCACTATCACTCACACAGCACACGTCACTATCACTCACACGGCACACACCGCGTCACTATCACTCACACAGCACACACCGCGTCACTATCACTCACTCAGCACACACCGCGTCACTATCACTCACACAACACACACCGCATCACTATCACTCATTCAGCTCACACCGCGTCACCATCACTCACACGGCACACACCGCGTCACTATCACTCACTCAGCTCACACCGCGTCACTCTATCACACACAGCACACACCGCGTCACTATCACTCACACAGCACACACCGCGTCACTCTATCACACACAGCACACACCGCGTCACTATCACTCACACAATACACACCGCGTCACTATCACTCACACAACACACACCGCGTCACTATCACTCACACGGCACACACCGCGTCACTATCACTCACATGGCACACACCACGTCACTATCACTCACACGGCACACACCGCGTCACTATCACTCACACGGCACACACCGCATCACTATCACTCACACGGCACACACCGCGTCTCTCTATCACACACAGCACACACCGCGTCACTATAACTCACACAAAACACAGCGTCACTATCACTCACACAACACACACCGCGTCACTATCACTCACACGGCACACACCGCGTCACTATCACTCACACGGCACACACCACGTCACTATCACTCACATGGCACACACCGCGTCACTATCACTCACACGGCACACACCGCGTCACTATCACTCACACAACACACACCGCGTCACTATCACTCACACGGCACACACCACGTCTCTCTATCACACACAGCACACACCGCGTCACTATCACTCACACAACACACACCGCGTCACTATCACTCACACAACACACACCGCGTCACTATCACTCACACAACACACACCGCGTCACTATCACTCACACGGCACACACCGCGTCACTATCACTCACACAATACACACCGCGTCACTATCACTCACACAACACACACCGCGTCACTATCACTCACACGGCACACACCGCGTCACTATCACTCACACGGCACACACCGCGTCACTATCACTCACACGGCACACACCGCGTCACTATCACTCACACAACACACACCGCGTCACTATCACTCACACAGCACACACCGCGTCTCTCTATCACACACAGCACACACCGCGTCACTATCACTCACACAATACACACCGCGTCACTATCACTCACACGGCACACACCGCGTCACTATCACTCACACGGCACACACCGCGTCACTATCACTCACACGGCACACACCGCGTCACTATCACTCACACAACACACACCGCGTCACTATCGCTCACACGGCACACACCGCGTCACTATCGCTCACACGGCACACACCGCGTCACTATCGCTCACACGGCACACACAGCGTCACTATCACTCAAACAGCACACACCGCGTCACTATCACTCACACGGCACACACCGCGTCACTCTATCACACACACGGCACACACCGCGTCACTATCACTCACACGGCACACACCGCGTCACTATCACTCACTAGGCTCACACCGCGTCACTATCACTCACACAGCACACACCACGTCACTATCACTCACACAGCACACACCGCGTCACTATCACTCACACGGCACACACCGCGTCACTATCACTCACACGGCACACACCGTGTCACTATCACTCACACGGCACACACCACGTCACTATCACTCACACGGCACACACCGCGTCTCTATCACTCACACGGCACACACCACATCACTATCACTCACACGGCACACACCGCGTCACTATCACTCACACGGCACACACCGCGTCACTATCACTCACACGGCACACACCGCGTCTCTATCACTCACACGGCACACACCGCGTCACTATCACTCACACGGCACACACCGCGTCTCTATCACTCACACGGCACACACCGCGTCACTATCACTCACATGGCACACACCGCGTCACTATCATTCACAAGGCACACATCGCATCACTATCACTCAGCACACACCGCGTCACCATCACTCACACAGCACACACCGCATCACTATCACTCACACGACACACACCGCGTCTCTATCACTCACACGGCACACACCGCGTCACTATCACTCACATGGCACACACCGCGTCACTATCACTCACAAGGCACACATCGCATCACTATCACTCAGCACACACCGCGTCACCATCACTCACACAGCACACACCGCGTCACTATCACTCACACGACACACACCGCGTCACTATCACTCACAAGGCTGAGGCTTTCAAATTACATTTGGCAACATGCATAATAACAGTAACCCTCCCCTTTCTCCCCCTATACAAAACTCAAGTGACTCACCTGTCTCCCTGTCACAGTGCACTCGCTGTGGCAGAGCAGTAAAACATCATCAGAGGGCAGGTACGCACAGTATGCCCCCACGCTGCCTGTACTAATAATAGAGGAGAAATACCCACCCAGGAGACAGAACTACACTAAAGCTAAAAATCCTCTCAGCAGCCCCTGCTAGCGTCTGGAGGCGAGTGCTTCTCAGTGAGATGTAGGAGAAGATGCCAATGAAGACTTCCTGCCTCTACATCCGGACCTAGCTGTTGTGTGTGACTGCGACTAATCCCCAGGGCTGGATATTGGGGGGCCCGACCACAGGCCCATTGGCACCCACTCGGCCCTAGGCAGGTGCCTAGGTTCCGTTGTGGTAAATCCGGCCCTGCAGCCACACCTCACTATTATTATCCCAGTACACTAAAGGATATGACACCAGCCACACCTCACTATTATCCCAGTACACTAAAGGATAAGACACCAGCCTCACCTCACTATTATTATCACAGTACACTAAAGGATCAGACACCAACCACACCTCACTATTATTATCCCAGTACACTAAAGGATCAGACAACTGCCACACCTCACTATTATTATCCCAGTACACTAAAGGATAAGACACCAGCCACACCTCACTATTATTATCCCAGTACACTAAAGGATAAGACACCAGCCACACCTCACTATTATTATCCCAGTACACTAAAGGAAAAGACACCAGCCACACCTCACTATTATTATCCCAGTACACTAAAGGAAAAGACACCAGCCACACCTCACTGTTACTATCACAGTACACTAAAGGATCAGACACCAGCCACACCTCACTATTATTATCACAGTACACTAAAGGATAAGACACCAGCCACACCTCACTATTATTATCCCAGTACACTAAAGGATCAGACAACTGCCACACCTCACTATTATTATCCCAGTACACTAAAGGATAAGACACCAGCCACACATCACTATTATTATCACATTACACTAAAGGATAAGACACCAGCCACACATCACTATTATTATCACAGTACAATAAAGGATAAGACACCAGCCACACCTCACTACTATTATCAGTACACTAAAGGTTAAGACACCAGCCACACCTCACTATTATTATCCCAGTACACTAAAGGAAAAGGCACCAGCCACACCTCACTGTTACTATCACTGTACAATAGAGGATAAGACACCAGCCACACCTTACTATTATTATCCCAGTACACTAAAGGATAAGACACCAGCCACACCTCACTGTTACTATCACTGTACACTAAAGGATAATACACCAGCCACACCTCACTATTATTATTATCCCAGTACACTAAAGGATAAGACACCAGCCACACCTCACTGTTACTACCACTGTACAATAAAGGATAAGACACCAGCCACACCTCACTATTATTATCCCAGTACACTAAAGGATAAGACACCAGCCACACCTCACTGTTACTATCACTGTACAATAAAGGATAAGACACCAGTCACACCTTACTATTATTATCCCAGTACACTAAAGGATAAGACACCAGCCACACCTCACTGTTACTATCACTGTACACTAAAGGATAATACACCAGCCACACCTCACTATTATTATTATCCCAGTACACTAAAGGATAAGACACCAGCCACACCTCACTGTTACTATCACTGTACACTAAAGGATATGACACCAGCCACACCTCACTGTTACTACCACTGTACAATAAAGGATAAGACACCAGCCACACCTCACTATTATTATCCCAGTACACTAAAGGATAAGACACCAGCCACACCTCAGTATTATTATCACTGTACAATAAAGGATAAGACACCAGCCACACCTCACTGTTACTATCACTGTACAATAAAGGATAAGACACCACCACACCTCACTATTATTATCCCAGTACACTAAAGGATAAGTCACCAGCCACACCTCACTTTTATTATCCTAGTACACTAAAGGATAAGACACCAGCCACACCTCACTATTATTATCACTGTACACTAAAGGATAAGACACCACCAAACCTCACTATTATTATCCCAGTACACTAAATGATAAGACACCACCACACCTCACTATAATTATCCCAGTACACTAAAGGATAAGACACCAGCCACACCTCACTATTATTATCCCAGTACACTAAAGGATAAGACACCAGCCACACCTCACTATTATTATCGCAGTACACTAAAGGATAAGACATCAGCCACACCTCACTATTATTATCCCAGTACACTAAAGGATAAGACACCACCACACCTCACTATTATTATCCCAGTACACTAAAGGATAAGACACCAGCCACACCTCACTATTATTATCCCAGTACACTAAAGGATAAGACACCACCAAACCTCAATATTATTATCCCAGTACACTAAATGATAAGACACCAGCCACACCTCACTATTATTATCCCAGTACACTAAAGGATAAGACACCACCACACCTCACTATTATTATCACTGTACACTAAAGGATAAGTCACCAGCCACACCTCACTATTATTATCTCAGTACAATAAAGGATAAGACACCAGCCACACCTCACTATTATTATCACGGTACACTAAAGGATAAGACACCACCACACCTCACTATTATTATTATCAGTACACTAAAGGATAAGACACCAGCCACACCTCACTATTATTATCCCAGTACACTAAAGGATAAGACACCAGCCACACCTCACTATTATTATCCCAGTACACTAAAGGATAAGACACCAGCCACACCTCACTATTATAATCATTGTACACTGGAGGATAATACACCAGCCACACCTCACTATTATTATCCCAGTACACTAAAGGAGCGAATACCATACACACATCACTATAATTATCACAGTAAACTAAAGGATAAGACACCAGTTACACCTAACTATTATTATCACTGTACACTAAAGGATAAGACACCAGCCACACCACACTATTATTATCCCTGAAAAAAAGTGCAGAATTGGGGTTTAGGGACTTAAAAATATGCTAGTACCCATTTTCATTTACCCCAAATTTGATGGGACCACTTAAAAAAAACTAAAAAAATAACGTAAGTGCTCTTCTGCATCACTTCTTCAATGTCGGGAAAAAAGCACCTGCTGCAGCTATTTAAATCCCCGACTTTCAATTAAAGGCTAAAACGGGGGTACCCATAGTGTTCCCCCATGTTTTTACAACTTTAGGGGGTCTTACAATTATTTTAAGGAAAAATTTGTAACTTTATGCAAATCCAACTTCGGAGTTTCCCGTTTTCGTTAATTTTATTTTGAATACGGGGATAAGCAGGAGCGCGCACCATACCTTTATGCAGAAAAAAAACTCTGATATGAAACGTTAGCTTCACCAGGGAAGTTAACCTTTCATATTGAATACCCCTCTAAAGGATAAGACACCAGCCACACCTCACTTATTATCACAGTACACTAAAGGATAAAACACCAGCCAGACCTCACTATAATTATCACTGTACATTAAAGGATAAGACACCAGCCACACCTAACTATTATTATCACAGTACACTAAAGGATAAGACACCAGCCACACCTCACTATTATTATCACAATACACTAAAGGAAAATTCACCAGCCACACCTCACTATTATTATCACAGAACACTAAAGGATAAGATACAAGCCACAGCTCACTATTATTATCACAGTACACTAAAGGATAAGACACCAGCCAAACCTCACTATTATTATTACAGTACACTAAAGGATGACACCAGCCACACATCACTATTATTATCACAGTACACTAAAGGATAAGTCACCAGCCACACCTCACTATTATTATTACAGTACACTAAAGGATAAGATACAAGCCACACCTAACTATTATTATAACAGTACACTAAAGGATAAGACACCAGCCACACCTCACTATTATTATCACAGTACACTAAAGGATAAGACACCAGCCACACCTCACTATTAGTATCACAGTACACTAATGGATAAGACACCAGCCACACCTCACTATTATTATCCCAGTACACTAAGGGAATAGACACCAGCCACACATCACTATTATCATCCCAGTACACTAAAGGATAAGATGCCAGCCACACCTCACTATTATTATCCCAGTACACTAAAGGATAAGATACCAGCCACACCTCACTATAATTATCACAGTACAATAAAGGATAAGTCACAAGCCACACCTCACTATTATTATCGCAGTACACTAAGGAAATAGACACCAGCCACACATCACTATTATCATCCCAGTACAGTAAAGGATAAGATACCAGCCACACCTCACTATTATTATCCCAGTACACTAAGGGAATAGACACCAGCCACACATCACTATTATCATCCCAGTACACTAGAGGATAAGATACCAGCCACACCTCACTATTATTATCACAGTACACTAAAGGATAAGATACCAGCCACACCTCACTATAATTATCACAGTACACTAAAGGATAAGTCACAAGCCACACATCACTATTATCATCCCAGTACACTAAAGGATAAGATACCAGTCACACCTCACTATTATTATCACAGTACACTAAAGGATAAGACACCAGCCACACCTCACTATTATTATCACAGTATAGAACCTAACACTAGGATGTAGCTCTTTGCTCTGTCACCAGTGGGAGTTCTCACAGGGAATATGAATCTGCTGCCAGTCCCTGATAGGCTGCTAGGGTCAGCTGAGGCAGTAGCACTCCCACTGAAAGAATGTTAACAGCTGACATAGTGCATGAAAGTATGGTTCTCAAACTAGGTCAGGCAGAAATCCTGACCTGCAGCAAATGGAAAGGTAAGACACAATTTGAGCAGAGTGTGACAGATAAGACACTAGCCACAGCTCACTATTATTATCACTGTACACTAAAGGAGCAGGGACCAGCCACACCTCACTATTATAATCACAGTACACTAAAGGATAAGATACCAGCCACACCTCACTATTATTATCACAGTACACTAAAGGATAAGACACCAGCCACACCTCACTATTATTATCACAGTACACTAAAGGAGCAGAAACCAGCCACACCTCACTATTATTATCACAGTACACTAAAGGATAAGACACCAGCATCACCTCACTAATATTATCCCAGTACAAGAAAAGGATAAGAAACCAGCCAAACCTCAATATAATTATCACTGAATACTAAAGGATAAGACACCAGCCACACCTCACTATTATTATTACTGTACATTAAAGGATAAGACACCAGCCACACCTCACTATTATTATCACAGTACACTAAAGGATAAGACACCAGCCACACCTCACTTATTATCACAGTACACTAAAGGTTAAAACACCAGCCAGACCTCACTATAATTATCACTGTACATTAAAGGATAAGACACCAGCCACACCTAACTATTATTATCACAGTACACTAAAGGATAAGACACCAGCCACACCTCACTATTATTATCACAATACACTAAAGGGAAATTCACCAGCCACACCTCACTATTATTATCACAGAACACTAAAGGATAAAATACAAGCCACAGCTCACTATTATTATCACAGTACACTAAATGATAAGACACCAGCCAAACCTCACTATTATTATTATAGTACACTAAAGGATAAGACGCCAGCCACACATCACTATTATTATCACAGTACACTAAAGGATAAGTCACCAGCCACACCTCACTATTATTATTACAGTACATTAAAGCATAAGATACCAGCCACACCTCACTATTATTATCACAGTACACTAAAGGATAAGACACCAGTCACACCTCACTATTATTATCACAGTACACTAAAGGATAAGACACCAGCCACACCTCACTATTAGTATCACAGTACACTAATGGATAAGACACCAGCCACACCTCACTATTATTATCCCAGTACACTAAGGGAATAGACACCAGCCACACATCACTATTATCATCCCAGTACACTAAAGGATAAGATGCCAGCCACACCTCACTATTATTATCCCAGTACACTAAAGGATAAGATACCAGCCACACCTCACTATAATTATCACAGTACAATAAAGGATAAGTCACAAGCCACACCTCACTATTATCGCAGTACACTAAGGAAATAGACACCAGCCACACATCACTATTATCATCCCAGTACACTAAAGGATAAGATACCAGCCACACCTCACTATTATTATCCCAGTACACTAAGGGAATATACACCAGCCACACATCACTATTATCATCACAGTACACTAAAGGATAAGATACCAGCCACACCTCACTATTATTATCACAGTACACTAAAGGATAAGACACCAGCCACACCTCACTATTATTATCACAGTATAGAACCTAACACTAGGATGTAGCTCTTTGCTCTGTCACCAGTGGGAGTTCTCACAGGGAATATGAATCTGCTGCCAGTCCCTGATAGGCTGCTAGGGTCAGCTGAGGCAGTAGCACTCCCACTGAAAGAATGCTAGCAGCTGACATAGTGCATGAAAGTATGGTTCTCAAACTATGTCAGGCAGAAATTCTGACCTGCAGCAAATGGAAAGGTAAGACACAATTTGAGCAGAGTGTGACAGATAAGACACTAGCCACAGCTCACTATTATTATCACTGTACACTAAAGGAGCAGGGACCAGCCACACCTCACTATTATTATCACAGTACACTAAAGGATAAGATACCAGCCACACCTCACTATTATTATCACAGTACACTAAAGGATAAGACACCAGCCACACCTCACTATTATTATGACAGTACACTAAAGGATAAGACACCAGCCACACCTCACTATTATTATCACAGTACACTAAAGGAGCAGAAACCAGCCACACCTCACTATTATTATCACAGTACACTAAAGGATAAGACACCAGCATCACCTCACTAATATTATCCCAGTACAAGAAAAGGATAAGAAACCAGCCAAACCTCAATATAATTATCACTGAATACTAAACGATAAGACACCAGCCACACCTCACTATTATTATCACAGTACACTAAAGGATAAGACACCAGCCACACCTCACTATTATTATCACTGTACATTAAAGGATAAGACACCAGCCACACCTCACTATTATTATCACAGTACACTAAAGGATAAGACACCAGCCACACCTCACTATTATTATCACTGTACACTAAAGGAGCAGAGACCAGCCACACCTCACTATTATTATTACTGAACATTAAAGGATAAGACATCAGCCACACCTCACTATTATTATTACTGTACATTAAAGGAAAATTCACCAGCCACACCTCACTATTATTATCACAATACACTAAAGGAAAATTCACCAGCCACACCTCACTATTATTATCACAGTGCACTAAAGGATAAGATACAAGCCACAGCTCACTATTATTATCACAGTACACTAAAGGATAAGACACCAGCCACACCTCACTATTATTATTACTGTACACTAAAGGATAAGACACCAGCCCCACATCACTATTATTATCACAGTACACTAAAGGATAAGTCACCAGCCACACCTCACTATTATTATCACAGTACACTAAAGGATAAGATACCAGCCACACCTCACTATTATTATCACAGTACACTAAAGGATAAGACACCAGCCACACCTCACTATTATTATCACAGTACACTAAAGGATAAGACACCAGCCACACCTCACTATTAGTATCACAGTACACTAAAGTATAAGACACCAGCCACACCTCACTATTATTATCACAGTACTCTAAAGGAAAAGACACCAGCCACACCTCACTATAATTATCACAGTACACTAAAGGATAAGACACCAGCCACACCTCACCATTATTATTACTGTACATTAAAGGAGCAGAGACCAGCCACACCTCACTATTATTATCACAGTACAATAAAGAATAAGACACAAGCCACACCTCACTATTATTATCACAATATACTAAAGGATAAGCACCAGCCACACCTCACTATTATTATCACAGTACACTAAAGGATAAGACACCAGCCACACCTCACTATTATTATCACAGTATACTAAAGGATAAGACACCAACCTCACCTCACTATTATTAACCCAGTCCAAGAAAAGGAGAAGAAACCAGCCACACCTCACTATTATTATTACTGTACCCTAAATGATAAGACACCAGCCACACCTCACTATTTTTATCACAGTACACTAAAGGATAAGACACCAGCCACAACTCACTATTATTATCACAGTACACTAAAGGAGCAGAGACCAGCCACACCTCTCTATTATTATCACAGTACACTAAAGGAGCAGAGACCAGCCACACCTCACTATTATTATCCCAGTACAAGAAAAGGATAAGAAAAAAGCCACACGTCACTATAATTATCACTGTACACTAAAGGATAAGACACCAGCCACACCTCACTATTATTATTACTGTACATTAAAGGATAAGACACCAGCCACACCTCACTATCATTATCACAGTCCACTAAAGGAGCAGAGACCAGCCACACCTCACTATTATTATCACAGTACACTAAAGGAGCAGAGACCAGCCACACCTCACTATTTTTATCACAGTACACTAAAGGATAAGACACCAGCCACAACTCACTATTATTATCACAGTACACTAAAGGAGCAGAGACCAGCCACATCTCACTATTATTATCACAGTACACTAAAGGAGCAGAGACCAGCCACACCTCACTATTATTATCCCAGTACAAGAAAAGGATAAGAAAAAAGCCACACCTCACTATTATTATCACGGTAGACTAAAGGGTAAGACACCAGCCAAACCTCACTATTATTATCACGGTAGACTAAAGAATAAGACACCAGCCACACCTTACTATTATTATCACGGTAGACTAAAGGATAAAACACCAGCCACACCTCACTATTATTATCATGGTACACTAAAGGATAAGACACCAGACACACCTCACTATTATTATCACAGTACACTAAAGGATAAGAGCCTGTCTGTACAACATGGAAATAATGTAGGTCTATCTGGTTCTCTCAGATGGAAAATTTGCTGCTTGAATTTCGAATTGGATCGAGCACTGGTTCAGAAAACCCCGGCAACTTTTGGGATCCCCCTCATATTTGGAGGGATTTGGAATTCGCAATTGTGCGGAAACCCCAGCAGCTGGAACAGACACTGTAGGAGGCGATGTAGATTGTGTAGGTAGAGAACACAGATTGCCAACCTGTAGCATTAACATCTGCAGGCACTGCTTGATTTTGGTGAGGGGTTACCAGCAGCATCCATTTCTTTTTCTTTGACCAGAGTATTCTGTCACAACTCCCGAGTTCATAATGGATGCAACCCTTATTTGGGGATTGGCAAGACCTATTTTTGAGGTGCAGAGTCTAATGTGCTGGCGGTGTTCACCAGGGACCCTCGCAAAGAAGGTATGGATTTGGCTGCATCCGACACACAGGTCGCGGCCCTTTGGGATACGTTCCCCTATTCAGGTGCTGGTGAACCCTGGATGGAGTGGAGAAGACTTTCAACGTAGTTGACAGGCTGGGTCTGAACCAAACTGACAAGATGGTACCAGGGAGCAGACGTATGCGGGTCACTGAGGATAGCCAAGGTCAGAACCAGATATCAAACACATTACCAGTGGTCAGAGTCACAAACAAGCCAAGATCAGGAACCAGTAACAGGATATACACAGGAACGCAGGAGTAAGTCAATGGAGCCTATACTCTGGCACAAGAATGCTCCCTGGAACTTCCAAATATAGGTCAGGGTTCAAAACAGCCCCAATCAGCTTTTTCCTAATCCCGCGCCTGTCCCTTCAAATTTTAACTAGAGTGGTGAGCGTGTCTTTATGGGAGCCATGGCTGCCTGCACACAGAGCCACCAGGAGGAGAGAGCAGCTGACATCAAGCCTTCACCTGCCTGGACCCAAGTGCCGCCGGACCCGGTAAGTGACCATCAGGGTCGGCTGCAGTGTGACACCACGTCTATGCTCACTCTCCACATCTGCGGTTCCCTCCCCTTATATGCGGTTCCCTCCCCATGACTATGGCTTTCTCCACATCTGTGGATCCCTCCATTTATCTGTGTTTGCCTCCCCTTGACAGCGAGTTATGGAGCATACACACGGTCAGATAATGGTGCATACACACGGTCAGATAATGGTGCATACACACGGTCAGATAATGGTGCATACACACGGTCAGATAATGGTGCACACACATTGTCAGATAATGGAGCATACACGCGGTCAGATAATGGTGCATACACACGGTCAGATAATGGTGCATACACACGGTCAGATAATGGTGCACACACATGTCAGATAATGGTGCATACACACGGTCAGATAATGGTGCATACACACGGTCAGATAATGGTGCATACACACGGTCAGATAATGGCGCACACACATGGTCAGATAATGGTGCATACACACGGTCAGATAATGGTGCATACACACGGTCAGATAATGGTGCACACACATTGTCAGATAATGGAGCATACACGCGGTCAGATAATGGCGCGCACACACACGGTCAGATAATGGTGCATACACACGGTCAGATAATGGTGCATACACACACAGTCAGAAAATGGAGCACACACACGGTCAGATAATGGAGCACACACACGGTCAGATAATGGTGCACACACACGGTCAGATAATGGAGCATAAACACACGGTCAGATAATGATGCATACACACACGGTCAGATAATGGAGCAAACACACGGTCAGATAATGGTGAATACACACGGTCAGATAATGGTACTTACACACGGTCAGATAATGGTGAATACACATGGTCAGATAATGGAGCATACACACGGTCAGATAATGGAGCACACACACGGTCAGATAATGGAGCATACAAATGGTCAGATAATGGTGCATACACACGGTCAGATAATGGTACTTACACACGGTCAGATAATGGTGCATACACACGGTCAGATAATGGGGCATACACACGGTCAGATAATGGGGCATACACACGGTCAGATAATGGTGTACACACACGGTCAGATAATGGGGCACACACACGGTCAGATAATGGAGCATACACACGGTCAGATAATGGTGCATACACACGGTCAGATAATGGAGCATACACACGGTCAGATAATGGTGCATACACACGGTCAGATAATGGTGCATACACACACGGTCAGATAATGGAGCATACACACGGTCAGATAATGGTGCATACACACGGTCAGATAATGGCGCATACACACACGGTCAGATAATGGCGCATACACATGGTAAGATAATGGCGCATATACACGGTCAGATAATGGTGCATACACACGGTCAGATAATGGAGCATACACACGGTCAGATAATGGTGTACACACACGGTCAGATAATGGAGCATACACACGGTCAGATAATGGAGCACACACACGGTCAGATAATGGAGCATACACACGGTCAGATAATGGAGCACACACACGGTCAGATAATGGAGCACACACACGGTCAGATAATGGTGCATACACACGGTCAGATAATGGAGCACACACACGGTCAGATAATGGCGCATATACACGGTCAGATAATGGATCATACAGACGGTCAGATAATGGAGCATACACACGGTCAGATAATGGTGCATACACACGGTCAGACAATGGTGCATACACATGGTCAGATATTGGCGCATACACACGGTCAGATTTTTTTTCAGATCTGAGCGATATCGATTTTAAAAATCGTTCAATCATTCATATCTGAAGGAAAATCTGACATATCTGACATGTTTTGAATGATGAACGATGCGCATTCCCAATGGTCAGATAACGATATCTGACATCTGATGTGTAAAGGCCCCCATACATCAGAGATTGATTGCAGCAATCGTGCAATTTGCAATCGATTGTGTAGAAAAATCTTTCCCTTTTTCAATCAATTGTGGCAATTCTGCAATCTGCAATCGATTGAAAAAGAGAAAGATTTTTATACACGATCGATTGCAAATTGCACGATTGCTGCAATCAATCTCTGATGTATGGGGGCCTTTAGTTGTCAGTTTTGGACGATTTCAGTCATTTTAATGCAGTCAAAAATAGTTCATAGTTCAAATTGTTCAAATCGTTGATCAAATCGTTCATCTGACAAATCTGACCGTGTGTATGCACCATTAAGGAGCGTACACACTAAAGAGTATGCTCCCTGAGCGATATCATCTAGTGTGTCTCCGGCAGGGTGTGCTCGGTGTCGTTCATGACATTGAGCACACCCGCTGAACGATATCATTAACGATATCGTTCAGTGCCGGGCTCTCTCCCCCATTCCCCAACATGCAGCAACCTGACGATATCGTCAGGTTGGTCTGCATGATTACCCGATGAACGATAATGACGAACGACCCACGGGAATGCGCATCTTCGTTATCGTTCATCGTTTTGGTGTTAAAAATGGACAATAAAGTGAACGACTGAACTATAACGATATCGTTATCGTTCAGTCGTCCACTTTAATCGCCCAGTGTGTATGCACCTTTTCTCTGCTTTTCTATGTCCCCTTGATGTAGTTTACTCCTCTGGTCTGTGATTCCCACATGTGCAGCTCACTCTGCTTGCCTGCGATCCTCATCTGTGTCTCTTCCCTCGTCTGTGTTTCCCTTCCCTCATGTGCTGCTCTCTACCCACATCAGTGGATCCCTCCCCTTGTCTGCGTCATTCTCCCCTTGTCTGTGACTACCTCCCCTTGTCTGTAGCTACCTCCCCTTGTCTATGACTACCTCCCCTTTTTTGTGGCTACCTCCCCTTGTCTGCGACTACCTCCCCTTGTCTGCCGCTACCTCCCCTTGTCTGCGGCTACCTCCCCTTGTCTGCGAATACCTCCCCTTGACTGTGACTACCTCCCCTTGTCTGCAACTACCTCCCATTGTCTGTGGCTACCTCTCCTTGTCTGTGGCTACCTCCCCTTGTCTCTCCCCTTGTCTGCGACTACCTCCCCTTGTATACAGCTCCCTCTTCTGCAGCTACCTCCCCTTGTCTGTGGCTACCTCCCCTTGTCTGTGGCTACTTCCCCTTGTCTGCTGCTCCCTTCTCTCATCTGCAGCTAACTCCCCTTGTCTGCTGCTTCCTCCTCTTGTCTGGGGCTCACATCTCTCAACTGCAGCTCCCTTCCCTTGTCTGTGGCTCCCTTTCCTCATCTGCAGCTTCCTTCCCTTGTATACAGCTCCCTCCTCTTGTCTGCGGCTTTCTTCTCTCAACTGCAGCTCCCTCCCCTTGTCTGCGGCTTCCTTCTCTCATTTGCAGCTCCCTTCCCTTATCTGCGGCTTCCTTCTCTCATCTGCAGCTCCCTTCCCTTGTCTACGGCTTCCTTCCCTCATCTGCAGCTCCCATCCCTTGTCTGCGGCTTCCTTCTCTCATCTGCAGCTCCCTACCCTTGTCTGCAGCTTCCTTCTCTCATCTGCAGCTCCCTTCCCTTGTCAACAGCTTCCTTCCCTCATCTGCAGCTCCCTTCCCTTATCTGCGGCTTCCTTCTCTCATCTGCAGCTCCCTTCCCTTGTCTATGGCTTCCTTCCCACATCTGCAGCCCCCTCCTCTTGTCTGCGGCTTCCTTCTCTCATCTGCAGCTCCCTTCCCTTGTCTACGGCTTCCTTGCCTCATCTGCAGCCCCCTACTCTTGTCTGCGGCTTCCTTCTCTCATCTGCAGCTCCCTCCACTTGTCTGTGGCTTCCTTCTCTCATCTGCAGCTCCCTTCCCTTGTCTACGGCTTCCTTCTCTCATCTGCAGCTCCCTTCCCTTATCAGCGGCTTCCTTCTCTCATCTGCAGCTCCCTTCCCTTATCTGCGGCTTCCTTCTCTCATCTGCAGCTCCCTTCCCTTATCTGTGGCTTCCTTCTCACATCTGCAGCTCCCTTCCCTTGTCTGCAGCTTCCTTCCCTCATCTGCAGCCCCCTCCTCTTGTCTGCGGCTTCCTTCTCTCATCTGCAGCTCCCTTCCCTTATCTGCGGCTTCCTTCTCTCATCTGCAGCTCCCTTCCCTTGTCTACGGCTTCCTTCCCTCATCTGCAGCCCCCTCCTCTTGTCTGCGGCTTCCTTCTCTCATCTGCAGCCCCCTCCTCTTGTCTGCAGCTTCCTTCCCTCATCTGCAGCCCCCTCCTCTTGTCTGCGGCTTCCTTCTCTCATCTGCAGCTCCCTTCCCTTGTCTGCGGCTTCCTTCTCTCATCTGCAGCTCCCTACCCTTGTCTGTGGCTCCCTTCTCTCATCTGCAGCTCCCTTCCCTTGTCTGCGGCTTCCTTCCCTCATCTGCAGCTCCCTTCCCTTGTCTGCGGCTTCCTTCTCTCATCTGCAGCTCCCTTCCCTTGTCTGCGGCTTCCTTCTCTCATCTGCAGCTCCCTTCCCTTGTCTGCGGCTTCCTTCTCTCATCTGCAGCTCCCTTCCCTTATCTGCGGCTTCCTTCTCTCATCTGCAGGTCCCTTCCCTTATCTGCAGCTTCCTTCTCTCATCTGCAGTTTCCTTCCCTTGTATACAGCTCCCTTCCCTTGTCTGTGGCTTCCTTCTTTCATCTGCAGCTTCCTTTCCTCATCTACAGTTTCCTTCCCTTGTATACAGCTCACTCCTCTGCGGCTACCTCCTCTTGTGTGTGGCTACCTCCCCTTGTCTGCATCATTCTCCCCTTGTCTGTGGCTACTTCTCCTTGTCTGATGCTCCCTTCTCTCATCTGCAGCTCCCTTCCCTTGTATACAGCTCCCTCCTCTTGTCTGTGGCTTCCTTCCCTTGTATACAGCTCCCTCCTCTGTGGCTACCTCCCCTTGTCTGTGGCTACCTCCCCTTGTCTGCGGCTTCCTCCCCTTGTCTGTGGCTACCTCCCCTTGTCTGCGGCTACCTACCCTTGTCTGTGACTACCTACCCTTGTCTGTGACTACCTCCCCTTGTCTGCAACTACCTCCCCTTGTCTCTTCCTTCTCTCAACTGCAGCTCCCTTCCCTTGTCTGCTGCTCCCTTCTCTCTCATCTGCAGCTTCCTTCCCTCATCTGCAGTTTCCTTCCCTTGTATACAGCTCCCTCCTCTGCGGCTACCTCCCCTTGTCTGCGTCATTCTCCCCTTGTCTGTGACTACCTCCCCTTATCTGTGGCTACTTCTCCTTGTCTGCTGCTTCCTTCTCTCATCTGCAGCTCCCTTCCCTTGTCTGCAGCTTCCTTCTCTCATCTGCAGCTCCCTTCCCTTGTCTGCAGCTTCCTTCTCTCATCTGCAGTTTCCTTCCCTTGTATACAGCTCCCTCCTCTGTGGCTACCTCCCCTTGTCTGTGGCTACCTCCCCTTGTCTGCGTCATTCTTCCCTTGTCTGTGGCTACCTCCCCTTGTCTGCATCATTCTTCCCTTGTCTGTGGCTCACATCTCTCATTGGTGGCTCCCTCCCCTTTTCTGCTACTCCCTTCTCTCATCTGCAGCTCCCTCCCCTTGTCTGTGGCTACTCTTGTCTTCAGCTCCCTTCCCTTGTCACATTCACAGCCACTTCCCAGCATTCCACACCCACCTTAGTCACAGTCACACTCCCTTCCCAGCATTCCATGCCCACTTCAGTCGCATTTACCCTCACTCATAAGCATCCATAGCCCCACTCTCAGGCCCCTGGTTACAGAGAGGGTGAATTGTTAAGGTGGCAGCTATCATTTTAAGGCACTCGATGGAGCAATTCAATTGCTGCTCTGTCTGAACACGATAGCCGCCAGCGACTGAATTTCTACTCACATCCTCAGGAGGGTGTGAGCAAAATGAGCAATGGACCCTTGGTTAGGGCATCCTAACCTGGACTTTAGCCTGGTTAAGTCATTTTACATGGCTAATCCTGGTCTAATGGGGCGTGAAGACGGCGATAATTAATGGGTGTCAGAACAATTGAATTGCAACACTGGGCACCCATTAATTATCGCTGCCCACACAGCAATTGAATCACCCCCTGAGACTTGAGACATAAAAAAATACACATATTGCTAAATACACAAATGCGCAGTAATTAAAAAAGTTGTGAATGTAATAATATTCAACTTACACTGAAGACAAGATGTGAATAAGGCCCGCTGTGGAAGATGAGGTATGGAGGTACTCCTTCATTCATCACAGGTGTGCCAGAGAAATGGAGGTACTCCCTTATTTATTACAGGTGTGACAGAGAAATGGAGGTACTCCCTCATTCATCACAGGTGTGATAGAGAAATAGAGGTACTCCTTCATTCATCACAGGTGTGACAGAGAAATGGAGGTACTCCTTCATTCATCACAGGTGTGACAGAGAAATGGAGGTACTCCTTCATTCATCACAGGTGTGACAGAGAAATGGAGGTACTACTTCATTCATCACAGGTGTGACAGAGAAATGGAGGTACTCCCTCATTCATTACAGGTGTGACATGGAAATAGAGGTACTCCCTCATTCATCACAGGTATGACAGAAATAGAGGTACTCCCTCATTCATCACAGGTGTAACATAGAAATACATCGAATACCCTCACCTTCTATTCTCATACCCCTAATGTAACATCCAATACCTCCACCTTCTCTTCATATAACTTCAATTTCACACTTAATACCCCCAAATTCTCTTCTCATGCCCCCAATTTAACATCTAATACCCAAATTCTCATCTCATGCCCCTAATATCACATCTACTGTAATACCCTCATCTGATCTTTTCATACCAATTTCACATCTAATACCCCAACTTCTTTTCTCATACTATTTTCACATCTAATATCCCCAATTCCTCTTATACCCCCAATTTCACATATAAAACCCCCAACTTCTTATCTCATACCCCCAACTTCTGTTCTCATACCTTACTTTCTGTACTCATACCCCACCTTCTCGACTCCTACCCAACTTATCTACTCATACCCCCACCTTCTCTTCTCGTAACCACACCTCTACTTATACCCCAACCTTCTCTTCTCGTAACCACACCTCTACTTATACCCCCACCTTCTCTTCTCGTAACAACACCTTCTCTACTCATACCCCCACCTTCTCTTCTTGTAACCACACCTTCTCTACTTATACCCCCACCTTCTCTTCTCATAACCACACCTTCTCTACTTATACCCCCACCTTCTCTTCTCATAACCACACCTTCTCTACTTATACCCCCACCTTCTCTTCTCATAACCACACCTTCTCTACTTATACCCCCACCTTCTCTACTCATGCCCCCCAATATTTATTCTCATACCCCCACCTTCTCTTCTTGTAACCACACCTTCTCTACTTATACCCCCACCTTCTCTTCTCATAACCACACCTTCTCTACTTATACCCCCACCTTCTCTTCTCATAACCACACCTTCTCTACTTATACCCCCACCTTCTCTTCTCATAACCACACCTTCTCTACTTATACCCCCACCTTCTCTACTCATGCCCCCCAATATTTATTCTCATACTCCCACCTTTTCTACTCATAACCCCATCTTCTCTTCTCATACCCCCACCATCTCTTATCATACCCATACCTTCTCTACTCATACCCCTACCTTATCTTCTTATATCCACACCTTCTCTACTCATGCCCCCCAATATTTATTCTCATACTCCCACCTTTTCTACTCATAACCCCATCTTCTCTTCTCATACCCCCACCATCTCTTATCATACCCATACCTTCTCTACTCATACCTTCTTATATCCACACCTTCTCTATGCATAAACCCAATTTCTCTTCTTGTACACCCTCCTTCTCATATCTCCACCTTCTCTTCTCATAACCCCAACTTCTCTTATACCCCCTTTTCTCTTCTCATACCACCAACTTCTCTGCTCATATCCCCACATTCTCTTCTCATACCCCCTTCTCTTCTTATTTTTTTTTTATAAATTCTTTATTTTCAGAGAAAACATCTTGTTATATCAAGTAACAGTGGTACAAAATCTATGCGTTTTCCTTTTTTCTCAACATTAGTGCATATAAACCTTGCAGATGAAAATCAGGAACAGTAAAGCAAACATTGAATATCAGCAAGGAAAGATACGAGAATTGTCTCCAAACAATTAAATCTTCTGCAGATAACTGCATGGACAGCAAAAACCCACAATTTCTCAAGTAAAACACAAATACAACAAATTAGACCGGAAAAATAAAAGAGAAGGAAAAAGAGAGAAAGAGAGAAAAAAATAAATTATGTATAAATAAATAATTAAATAATAATTTTTGGAAAGAGGGGGAGGGGGAAGGAGGAGAGGCAGACAACCAATGCTAAGCATACACCTTCCGAGACCAGGCATCAGTAAAATCAATAGATAAACTAGGGTCGTGGGATGAGGGCTGCGTAAGAAGCAGATGATTTAAATTCAATCCAATTACCCCACAGAGTCATAAACTCTGAGTGTTTTTCGGGGGCTGAGTAGAGAATATCATCCATGGTCATGTAGAAATCAAGACGTTGACACCATTCCCACACCGAGGGGGGAACCTGAGAGCGCCAGTGAACTGGGAGCACTGCCCTTGCGGTGTTGTTGATATGTCTAAGTAATGATTTTTTATATATAGAGACAGAGAAAGACGTATGAGATAGCAACCAAAAATCTGGTCCAGTTGGTACAGTAAATCCTAATATCTCAGAAGCCAAGGCTATTATCTTACACCAAAAGGGATAAATTAATGTACAGTCCCACCAAATATGTATCATTGTACCTGTTTCCTGAAGACATCTCCAGCAGAGAGGGGACACCGATGGGAAGCAGCTATGTAGGAGGACAGGACAGCGATACCATCTTGTCAACACTTTGTATTGTGTTTCCCAAACCTCCAGGCTATCTGAGCACACCTTGGTGATTTGGAAGACTTTATCCCAATTAATTTGAATACCCTTATATGTAAAATCCCTATTCCAGGCCTCAACAAAAAGAGGATCAGAAGTAAACATGTCGTGTAAAAAGATCTTATAAATACCTGAGATAATATGTGTGTGAGGAATACGATGGGAACATATAGATTCAAAGTATCGTACCTGAAAGTAGGCCCAAGAACATTCCTCAGTAAGGGAGGTATTAGCACATAGGTTTGGAAATTACATAAATTTACCATCGGCCAGCAAGTGACTCATTCTAACAATCCCAGCCCTCGACCAATTAGAAATGAAAGGTCCTGAAGTCCCTGGGGAAAAAGGGGATTATGTAGGACAGGGGTGAGGGGAGATATCACAGAAGATATCCCAGGTTTAGTACACAGTCGTTGCCATGTCTCCAAAGTAGGGCCCACTGTTGGATGTGAAGAGCGGGCAATTTTGGAGCACCACGGCAGTGTGCGCAAATGGAGTCTGGATGAATCTGCCTCTAATTCAACCCACTGCTTACCCAAGCTACCCCGGGTCCAATCCAAGACTCTACTAAGCACTATGGCCTGGTAATAAGTGGATATCATGGGCAATTGCTGCCCTCCCCGACACTTTTGTCTAAATAACACATCATGTTTAAATCTGGGTTTTCTGCCCCCCCCCCCAAATAAAGTTTCGTATTAGATTATGTGTTTCAGACAAAAAGCCTGGAGGGAGACCTATTGGAGTTGTCTGTAATAGATATAAAAGACGTGGAAGGATATTAATATTTAGACGACCCAACCATGAGAACTTTTTTAAGAGCCACTCATCTAATTCCTTATGAATGGAACTTAACAAAGGTACATGATTAAGAGTAAACAAATCCTGTAAACGTCTAGGTAAGAGTATACCTAAGTATTTAAGATAGGAAGTCTGGAATTTAAATGGGAAAGAAGCTCCAAGGGCAGATATAGTCTCAGCTGAAGTGGTGACATTTAATGCCACAGATTTACTGTAATTAATTTTAAAGTTCGAGAGATTGCCAAATCACTGAAATTCTTTCATTAAGTTGGGAAGAGAGGTGACTGGGTTAGTGACTATCGCTAATAGATCATCCGCAAAGAGGGCAAGGCGATAATCCCGCGAACCCACCATGAGACCTGTTATGTTCGGATTGACCCTGATTGCCCTTGCCAGGGCCTCCATGCATAGAACAAAAACCAGTGGAGAGAGAGGGCAGCCCTGGCGAGTACCATTGGCTATATGCACTGGATCTGATAAAGTCCCGTTTACACGTATCTGGGCTGAAGGGGCTCTATATAAGGCCAAGATTTTTGATAGAAAATTAGCGTCCAGGCCTAACCGCCTTAGTATTGACGTCATGAAACTCCAATCCACCCAATCAAAAGCTTTTTCAGCATCGGTGGAGAGGAGCATCATGGGGACATCAGAGGCCACTGCATGGTGTATCAAATCAATGACTTTGGTGGTGTTGTCCTTAGCCTCTCTACCTGGGACAAAGCCCACCTGGTCAGAGTGAATGACAGTTGGGAGAAATGGTTTGAGGCGATTGGCTATAAGCTTGGCGTATAGCTTGACATCCACATTAAGGAGAGAGATCGGGCGATAGCTCGCTGGCAGGGATGGAACCTTGCCCTCTTTGGGAATTACTGTGATGTGTGAACCAAGTGACTGATCAGAAAAGGGGCTATGCTCTGATACAGCATTACATGCCCATAATAACAGTGGCAAGAGGGTATCTTGATATGTTTTAAAGTAGGACACCTTGAACCCATCAGGGCCGGGACTTTTCCCAGACGGGGAGGTTTTAATAGCTATGGATAGTTCTGCTTCTGTGAATGGGGATTCGAGAGACTGTGTCACCGCTTCAGAGTAGGGAAATCAATTTCCTCTAAATAATTCTGGATTTCTAATTCTCGATCTGTCAGATCCAAGCCTGAACGGGTTGGACCTAAATTATACAGCCCAGAATAAAAACTCTGAAACACTGCTGCAAAAGCTTTATCTGTGTGACAGAGGTTACCCTTATGGTCTCTGATACTCTGGAGGTAAGTCAAAGATCTCTGGGCTCTGAGTGCCCTTGCCAACATTTTACCTGGTTTGTTCCCCCAATGGTAGTATTTATGACGGCATCTCCGAAATCCTCTCCGGGCACCCTCATTCAGGAGATTATTAAGATCAGATCTAGCCTTTTGAAGTTCCACCAAAATATCAGAGGTCATATTACATTTATGGGTAAGTTCTAACACCTGAATTCTAGACAATAAAGCATCTCTACTTTCATTTTTCTTTTTTTTTTTAAGATAAGACCCTAGTTGAATACATTTACCCCTAATGACGCATTTATGGGCCTCCCATATTGTAACAGGAGACACATCATCAGTGATGTTGTGAGAAATGTAGTCTTCCAGGGTTTCTCCAATTTGAGCTTTACAATAGGGATCCCCGAAGGAATTGCTTATTAAGTTTCCAGTGCCACTGGCGTGGGGGAGGGTCACACAGATATAATGTCAAAAATATTGGGGCATGGTCAGAGCTAGTAATCTGCCCAATAGTAGCTTCTGCCAAAAGATCTAAATGGGAATGATCAATGCAAAAATAATCTATGCGGGAATAAGACCTATGTGGAGAAGAGTAGAAGGTGTAATCCCTCTCTGCTGGATGTAATAGTCTCCACGTGTCTACTAGTTGAAAATCATGTAAGGTCAGCCTAAACTTCCTAGTCTCTTTAATGGAGGTGCGTGGGATCCCAGAGGAAGTATCAAGAGAAGGCTCCAAGCAGGGGCGGACTGGGTCAGAAAACCAGCCCGGGAAATTTATGGAAGCAGCCCTAATGGAGGTGTGGTCTGTCAAAGGGGAAGGGCAAAGCTGTGGATAATGTGGGTGGAGCTACAGCGGGGATGGGGCTTCAATTGGTGTGTAAACCAATCTGTTTTAAAAAAAATTGTCAAAGTTTGGGCTGTGTGGGGTGGGTGTTATGAATCGAGGGGTCGGAGGCACACATGGGTGTGGGGTGGTCATAGGTACACATGGGTAGGGGGTTAGAGGCACACAGGGGTATTGTATAATAATGAGACTATGTCAGGGGTATTGTATAATAATGAGACTATGTGACAGGGACATACAGAACAGGTTCCCCAGGCATGTCCTCTCACTCTGCCAGGAGGGGGCTCTCACTATTCACCCCCCTGCATCACTTCAGAGAAGGCAGGGGTACCTCCAGATGCCGGGGCATTACAAGTCCCAGCACACTCTGATTTGCCAATGCTGGCACCTCCACAGCAGCTGGGAAATGCTGCCTGACCCTGGGTTGTGGGCAGAACCGGCACTAGGCTGTGCTGCGCCCAGCGCCATCCTGTGTTGCCCCCCCTTCCCTCCTCTGCTCCCTTCCCCTGAGCTTACATATGTCCTATAGCGCCAGGGGGGAGGGTGGGCATTTTCTGTGCCCTCCGGAAACAGTAGCGCTCCAGGCGACAGACCAGCTTGCCCATGCCCAGAGCCGCTACTGGTTGTGGGGACAAGAACAGTACCCAGTATCACTCACATCACTTGGGAGATGATCCCCAAGGACATCCTCATCCTGCGCTGTCAGTTCTGTCTCAGCCGGCTCTCCTCTCATGATGACAGATCCTTCATTGGCCACTCTGCTTGTTATGACAGGCACCAATGCACTGCCTGTCTTGCAAGTGCAATACTCCTATCAGAGGAGGATAGTGTGTAACAGAGAGTGATAGATATAGCAGAGAAGGATAGTTGTATAGCAGAGAGGATAGTGTGTAGCAGAGCCTGATAGCTGTAGAAGAAAAGGACAGAGCTGAGTTAAGTGTATTGTAATCAATGGTCCTGAGCAGAAGGCTTACATATAAAGGGCTGTGAAGACCAGATCGTCTCCATGTGTAGTGAGATCGGCAGCTCTGCTCGGTGATCCCTGACACTTCCTGTTACAGCATGTGCTAGCTTTGCAAGCTGTTGTATCCCGGAGCATGCTGGGGAATGCAGTTTCCAAGTCACAGACTAGCACTCCAGGAATTGGACAGAACACTACAACTCCCATGAGGCACCGTTCATATGCAGAGCCAGGCATGCAGCAACGTACTGTAGACACGAAGTGGTAAGGTAATAATAGATATTAATGCTAATGAGGACATCCCTCCAATGCTCCCGGAGCTGGCGACTGTTGGGAGCTTCCTGTTTGCATTCTACAGCTGAACGCAAATCCAGGAAGCTTTGCAGCCGGCCCTGCTGCTTTATGAATCAGTCAGCTGCAGGGTGAGCCGGCCCTGAATAGGGGAGAATGGGACCGGCCCAGCGGGAACTCTCCCACTTTCCCGGCGGCCCAATCCGCCCCTGGCTCCAAGGCCCAATTGAAATCGCCTCCAATTACTCTGATCCCCTCTAATTGATCCTCTATTAATTCCAACGAGTTACGCAAAAAACCAGACTGACCCTGATTAGGTACATATAGATTGACTAGGGAAAATTTTTGATCATCTATGGTAACTTTAACCAATAATCCCCTACCGTTCCCACTAGAGACGGCTGAAATATTGGAACACTTCAGATGTTTAGCAAAGAAAATGGCTACGCCTCTAGCCTTGGCTTCAGAGAAATTATTGAAGTAACCCACTGGAAAGTATCGAGATCTAAGGGACGGGGCCATACTCTCTTTAAAGTGTGTCTCCTGAAGAAAAGCTATGTCTACCCTGTCCAAACGCAGTGTATGTAGAAGACTGGACCTTTTCTCAGGTATATTAAGTCCCTTTACATTGTTAGAAAAAATAGATAATTTAGCCATAGTCAATATTTGAAAAGAGGAAAAGATATCTGTATCATTGGGTGCCGTGGTCGTTTACCTGAATGTGTGTGGTGTCCGCCTGCAGGTAGAGAGGGAAGGAAGGGGAACAGGATGACAATAAGAAAAAAAGAAAAGAAGGAAAGAAGAAAGATAGACATGGAACAAAGCATATCTAACAACATACATGTTATCCTCATATTATATCTCAAATTAGAGATGAAGATAGTGAAATAACAAAACTCCGCAAAAAAGGCCATGGAAACCCCTACCGGGTCCATGGACATTATATATACAACGGAGTTAGGGGGAATGGGAGGGACATAGTGAACATGACAACCAAGCAGGTCCACAAATAATTGGGACCCACCTAATAAAATATTATATAAGCAGTGTTTGCCTAAGTCAGCAAAATATTTTTAATAATACGTAGACAGAAAAATCAAAAGAGCTCCTACACCAAAACAGAATAGATACCCAAAATTTAGCAGAGCATATATATCAACGAATAAACATCCTCAACAGGGTATAGTATCTATTTGCAACCAGGATAAAGTAGCAAATAACATAGAATTAACAAATATTCTATTTATAACACTGCGGGTATAAAAAGGATATTCAAGACAGCATTAGAGACCATGATCAAGTGATTTCCTCGCCCTCAGCTGCAGAGTCTCTGCCGGGTCTACGTCTGGAATCTCAGACACATTGCCAAGTCTCCTTGTGAGGCGGTTGAGGAACATGCGTATCAAAAGGGACTAACCAATTAGGCACCGAAACAGCAGACAGATTGAGAGAGCAGCAAAACTGAGGTATGTCGTCGGGTTCCCGTAGTATATGAAGCTTTCCCTCATGCATAACTTGAGTGCTTAGAGGAAATCCCCAGCGAAATTTAATGTCTTGTCTGTGAAGTTCCTCTGTGAGCGGGCGGAGCAGGCGTCTCTGTTGGAGTGTATTCCAGGATTGGTCTTGAAAAATCTGCACACGGCATCCATTAAATTCAATTTCCTTTACTTGTCTAGCTTTTCTCAAAATCTCCTCTTTCACGGTATAATAATGTAATCGGCAGATAATGTCTCTGGGTCTTTCAGAGGGCATACCTTTAGGGCGCAAAGCTCTATGTGCCCAATCAAATTGGATCCTGGCGTCTGGGTCAGCATGAAGAAGTTCATTAAATATTTTAGTGAGGGCATCCTCAAGACCAGACTGGTTGATATCTTCAGTAATCCCACGTACCCGCAGGTTATTTCGTCGGCCCCTGTTGTCGACATCATCCAGACGTCGTTGCATATCTATCAATATACGGGAGTGACGTGAAAGTAACCCATTGATATCCCCAAGCTGAGTGTCAACAGTCTCCACGTGTTCCTCCAACGAGACCACCCTCTTCGCCACCTGAGTAAGATCCGACCGAAAAGAAGCGACATGAGTCTGGACTGTTTCCTGGATCCTTTTTTCCAGTGATTGTAAATCTTGCTGGATGTCCTGTCTAGTCGGTAAGGACTTTAAATGTTGCAATATCTCACCTATATTGGAGGAACTGGCAGGAATAGATGATGTCAAATGTGGCGAGCGAGACTCCGGGGTAGAGCCGCCATCTGAACTCCCAGAAGCCATATGTGGAGAGGTAGGTCCCGAATAGAGACACCAGCGGCAGATGTAGAAACACAAAATAGAGTTTTAAATGCAGTATTAGATGAAGACTTAGCTGGGGTGGCTGCGGGTCGTTTGGTTGTGCCCCGTTTACCCATAAAGAAACATATTAGAAGAGATATACAGAGAAAGCAATAAATAGACTTCTAGGCATAGCATAGGTTGGGTGTCATAATTCACATTCTCCTCACGATTATGTAGCTATTTCATGGCAGCTGCTGTTGAGACATGGGCTACTCCTTCCAGCATCCACAGGGTATGAGACAGCCACCCATCCAACTTCAGCAACTGTGCCAAGGGGATGTAACTGTAACAGACCTCTATTTGGTTCCAGCTATCAGCACAGGATAGAGGCCAGGGCCAGCAGCAAACCTGGCAGGGCAGCCACAGAAGCAGTGATGAAGTAATGAAGGAGCAGAGCAAGGTAAGTAGACAATGCCCTGTACAGGTATAGCCAGTTTTCACTTAACCAGCAGCGCAGTGACAGGGAGATGTATTGAGTCCCAAAATGGCGCCTCCCGCAATTCGCTGCTCCATTCAGCGCCACATACCAGGTCTTCCAGGGGTTATTTAGGGTGCCCCCTATGCCCCCAGTCAGGCAGCAGGAGGCTAGGACATAGAGGGGTCCCACCGCGATGTCCAGCGGCAGCCGCAATAACGCCGATCAGCGGCGTGGCTACAGCCCTGGAACTTGTGGCTGCGGCTTCTGGGTGCTTTGTAGGCCGCGATGTGGTTGTGGCCCCCGACACGCTCCCGGAGCCCGGGAAAGAGGCCAGCAGGATCCCAAGGCAGCTGGCTACTTAGGGCAGAGCAGAAGGGAGGTCAAAGGCTGTGGTAGCCGGGCCCAGAAGAATTTCAGCCGGGAGCTGATCTAAAGTGCGTCTACTTCCCTTGGCAAGCAAGCCACGCCCCCCCTTCTCTTCTTATAACACCAACTTCTCTACTCATACTCCCAATTTCTCTAATCATACCCCACCTTATATTCTCATACACCCACCTTCTCTACTCATACCCCCATCTTCTCTTCTCATAACTCCAATTTCTCTACTCATACCACCACCTTCTCTTCTCTTGCCCCCATCTTTTCTTCTCATACCCCCACCTACTCTACTCATACATCCACCTTCTCTGCTCATACCCCACCTTCTCTTATCATACCCCCGCCTTCTCTACTCATACCCCACCTTCTTGACTCCTATCCCAAACTTTTTTACTCATGCCCCAACTTATCTACTCATACCGCCACCTTCTCTTCTCATAACCCCTGCATCTCTACTTATACCCGCAATTTCTCTTCTCATACTCCCAACTTTTCTACTCATATCCCAATCTTCTCTTATCATACTCACATCATCTCTTATTATACCCCTACCTTCTCTTCCTATATCCCCACCTTCTCTACGCATATCCCCAATTTCACTTGTACCCCCACCTTCTTATCTCATACCCCCACCTTCTCTTCTCATAGCCCCTTTATTTCTATTCTTTCCTCGACCTTCTCTTCTTATACGCCTACCTTCTCTACTCATAGCCCACCTTCTCTACTCATACCCTAACCTCTTGACTCCAATCCCAACCATTTCTACTCTTGTCCCAACTTATCTACTCATACCACCACCTTCTCTACTCATACCCCGACATTCTCTTCTCATACCCCCAATTCTCTTCTCATAATCCCGCTTTCTCTTCTCATACCCCCACCTTCTCTTCTCATACCCCCAATTCTCTTCTCATAACCCCACCTTCTCTACTTATACACCCACCTTCTCTTCTCATACCCCCACCTTCTCTTCTCATAACCCCACCTTCTCTACTTATACACCCACCTTCTCTACTGATACCCCCAATTTCTCTTCTCATACCACCACCTTTTCTTCTCATACCTCCAACGTCTCTACTTATACTCCCACCTTCTCTACTCACACCCCACCTTCTCTACTCATACCCCACATTCTCTACTCATACTCCCACCTTCTCTACTCATACCGCCACCTTCTATACTCATATCCCCACCTTCTCTTCTCATACCTCCAACTTCTCTACTCTACTCTTCTCTACCTTCTCTACTCACACCCCACCTTCTCTACTCATACCCCACCTTCTTGACTCATATCCCAACCATATTTACTCATACTCCCATCATTTGTACTCGTAACCCCACCTTCTATTTTCATATCCCCACCTTCTTTTCACATAACCCCTCCTTCTCTTATCATGCCTCCCAATTTCTCTTCTCATAACCCCAACTTTTCTACTTATACCCCCAACTTCTTTTCTCATATTCCCACCTTCTCTTCTCATAATCCCCACCTTCTCCTTATACCCCACCTGCTCTTCTCATACCCCACCTTCTGTTCTCATACCCATACCTTTTCTATTCATAACCTCACCTTCTCATCTCATAACCCCAACTTTGCTTCTCATAACCAGAACTTCTATTCTCATAACCCCAACATCTCTACTCATACCTTCTCTTCTCATACCCCCAACTTTTCTTTTCATTCCCCACCTTCTTGACTCATGTCCCAACCATGTCTACTCATGCCCCCAACTTATCTTCTCATACCCCCACCTTCTCATGTCCCCACCTTCTCCTCTTATACCCCCACCTCTCTTCTCATACCCCCAATTACTCTTCTCATACCCCCACCTTTACTTCTCAAGCCCAACATCTCTACGTATATACACAATTTCTCTTCTCATACCCCCACCTTCTCTTCTCTTACCCCACCTCTTCTTCTCTTACCCTACCTTCTCTTCTCATACCCCAATTTCTCTTCTCATACCACCTTCTCTACTTATATACCCACATCTACTCATACCCCCAATTTCTCTGTTAATAACCCCACCATCTCTACTTATATACTCACCTTCTCTACTTATATACCCCCAATTTCTCTTCTCATACTGCCACCTTTTCTACTCATAACCCCCACCTTCTCTTCTCATACCTCCACCTTCTTTTCACATACCTCCTCCTTCTCTTATCATACCCCCAATTTCTCTTACAAATTCTCTTTTTTAACTTTCCTTTTGTTTTAAAATTCAAATAAGCTTCAAAACTATTGTACTTCTCACAGAAGATCTCCCCTCACGGGTGGCTCGCTACTCACTAGATCTCCGGAACTCCTCACAGGCAGCTCACTACTCACTTGGTCTCCGGAACTGCTCGTGGGCAGCTCATTGCTCACTAGGTCTACAGAACTCCTCGTGGGCAGCTCATTACTCACTAGATCTCCAGAACTCCTCGTGGGCAGCGCACTACTCACTAAGTCTCCGGAACTCCTCGTGGGCAGCTCATTACTCACTAGGTCTCCAGAACTCCTCGCGGGCAGTTTGCTACTCACTAGATCTCCGGAACTTCTTGTGGTCAGCTCGCTACTCACTAGATCTCCGGAACTCCTCGTGTGCAGCTCACTACTCACTAGGTCTCCGGAACTCCTTGCGGGCAGCTCGCTACACACTAGATCTCCGGAACTCCTCATGGGCAGCTCGCCACTCACTAGATCTCTGGAACTATTCGTGGGTAGCTCGCTACTCACAAGGTCTCCGGAACTCCTCGTGGGCAGCTCGCTATTCACTAGGTCTCCGGAACCCCTCACGGGCAGCTCACTACTCACTAGATCACTGGAACTCCTTGCGGGCAGCTCCCTACTCACTAGATCTTCGGAGCTCCTTGTGAAAGCTGCTCAGTGTTATCCTGGGCAGCAGGGGCTGCTGGGACTTGTAGTATGTAAGTTACATAATATCTGGGTCTGGGTTAAGGTCAGCTGCCGGCTCCAGTGATATTCTCAGATTTTTGCACTGTAAGGATTTTGGGCCTGATTCAGACCCGCTCGCTAGATGCGGCATCTCGCTCCCAGCATATGGAAATTCAGCTTTTTGCTTCCTATCCCAATTTCTCTTCTCATACCACCACCTTCTCTATTCATACCCCAACGTCTCTTCTCATACCACCAACTTCTCTACTCATACCCCAACTTCTCTTCTCATACCACCAACTTCTCTACTCATACCCCAACTTCTTGACTCCTTTCCCAACCATCTCCAATCATGCTCCCATCTTTTGTACTCATAACCCCACCTTCTCTTTTCATACCCCACCTCCTTTAGGAGACTCATAAGTGCAGATTTCACAAGTGTAAAATTAAATTTAGGGAAAATTTCAGCGTTACACCAGCCATATATATTTTTATTATATTTAATAATATAGATATGCATACATATTTATATATATATATATATATATATATATATGTACTATATATAGATATATACACAGTGTTTCTATACTGTATAAAGCAGCAGCTGTGTGAAGCAATGCCACCCAGTGATCGCTCAGCAGTATAGCAGCAGCTGTGTGAAGCAATGCCACCCAGTGATCGCTAAGCAGTATAGCAGCGGTTGTGTGAAGCAATGCCACCCAGTGATCGCTAAGCAGTATAGCAGCAGCTGTGTGAAGCAATGCCACCCAGTGATCGCTCAGCAGTATAGCAGCAGCTGTGTGAAGCAATGCCACCCAGTGATCGCTCAGCAGTATAGCAGCAGCTGTGTGAAGCAATGCCACCCAGTGATCGCTCAGCAGTATAGCAGCGGTTGTGTGAAGCAATGCCACCCAGTGATCGCTCAGCAGTATAGCAGCAGCTGTGTGAAGCAATGCCACCCAGTGATCGCTCAGCAGTATAGCAGCAGCTGTGTGAAGCAATGCCACCCAGTGATCGCTCAGCAGTATAGCAGCGGTTGTGTGAAGCAATGCCACCCAGTGATCGCTCAGCAGTATAGCAGCGGTTGTGTGAAGCAATGCCACCCAGTGATCGCTCAGCAGTATAGCAGCAGCTGTGTGAAGCAATGCCACCCAGTGATCGCTCAGCAGTATAGCAGCGGCTGTGTGAAGCAATGCCACCCAGTGATCGCTCAGCAGTATAGCAGCGGCTGTGTGAAGCAATGCCACCCAGTGATCGCTCAGCAGTATAGCAGCGGTTGTGTGAAGCAATGCCTACCAGTGATCGCTCAGCAGTATAGCAGCAGCTGTGTGAAGCAATGCCACCCAGTGATCGCTCAGCAGTATAGCAGCAGCTGTGTGAAGCAATGCCACCCAGTGATCGCTCAGCAGTATAGCAGCAGCTGTGTGAAGCAATGCCACCCAGTGATCGCTCAGCAGTATAGCAGCAGCTGTGTGAAGCAATGCCACCCAGTGATCGCTCAGCAGTATAGCAGCAGCTGTGTGAAGCAATGCCACCCAGTGATCGCTCAGCAGTATAGCAGCAGCTGTGTGAAGCAATGCCACCCAGTGATTGCTCAGCAGTATAGCAGCAGCTGTGTGAAGCAATGCCACCCAGTGATCACTCAGCAGTATAGCAGCAGTTGTGTGAAGCAATGCCACCCAGTGATCACTCAGCAGTATAGCAGCAGCTGTGTGAAGCAATGCCACCCAGTGATCGCTCAGCAGTATAGCAGCAGCTGTGTGAAGCAATGCCACCCAGTGATCACTCAGCAGTATAGCAGCAGTTGTGTGAAGCAATGCCACCCAGTGATCGCTCAGCAGTATAGCAGCAGCTGTGTGAAGCAATGCCACCCAGTGATCGCTCAGCAGTATAGCAGCAGCTGTGTGAAGCAATGCCACCCAGTGATCGCTCAGCAGTATAGCAGCAGCTGTGTGAAGCAATGCCACCTAGTGATCACTCAGCAGTATAGCAGCAGCTGTGTGAAGCAATGCCACCCAGTGATCACTCAGCAGTATAGCAGCAGCTGTGTGAAGCAATGCCACCCAGTGATCACTCAGCAGTATAGCAGCAGCTGTGTGAAGCAATGCCACCCAGTGATCGCTCAGCAGTATAGCAGCGGTTGTGTGAAGCAATGCCACCCAGTGATCGCTCAGCAGTATAGCAGCGGTTGTGTGAAGCAATGCCACCCAGTGATCGCACATCAGTATAGCAGCACCTGTGTGAAGCAATGCCACCGAGTGATCGCTCAGCAGTATAGCAGCAGCTGTGTGAAGCAATGCCACCCAGTGATCGCTCAGCAGTATAGCAGCAGCTGTGTGAAGCAATGCCACCCAGTGATCGCTCAGCAGTATAGCAGCAGCTGTGTGAAGCAATGCCACCCAGTGATCGCACAGCAGTATAGCAGCAGCTGTGTGAAGCAATGCCACCCAGTGATCGCTCAGCAGTATAGCAGCAGCTGTGTGAAGCAATGCCACCCAGTGATCGCTCAGCAGTATAGCAGCAGCTGTGTGAAGCAATGCCACCCAGTGATCGCTCAGCAGTATAGCAGCAGCTGTGTGAAGCAATGCCACCCAGTGATCGCTCAGCAGTATAGCAGCAGCTGTGTGAAGCAATGCCACCCAGTGATCGCTCAGCAGTATAGCAGCGGTTGTGTGAAGCAATGCCACCCAGTGATCGCTCAGCAGTATAGCAGCAGCTATGTGAAGCAATGCCACCCAGTGATCGCTCAGCAGTATAGCAGCAGCAGTGTGAAGCAATGCCACCCAGTGATCGCTCAGCAGTATAGCAGCAGCTGTGTGAAGCAATGCCACCCAGTGATCGCTCAGCAGTATAGCAGCAGCTGTGTGAAGCAATGCCACCCAGTGATCGCACAGCAGTATAGCAGCAGCTGTGTGAAGCAATGCCACCCAGTGATCGCTCAGCAGTATAGCAGCAGCTGTGTGAAGCAATGCCACCCAGTGATCGCTCAGCAGTATAGCAGCAGCTGTGTGAAGCAATGCCACCCAGTGATCGCTCAGCAGTATAGCAGCAGCTGTGTGAAGCAATGCCACCCAGTGATCGCTCAGCAGTATAGCAGCAGCTGTGTGAAGCAATGCCACCCAGTGATCGCTCAGCAGTATAGCAGCGGTTGTGTGAAGCAATGCCACCCAGTGATCGCTCAGCAGTATAGCAGCAGCTATGTGAAGCAATGCCACCCAGTGATCGCTCAGCAGTATAGCAGCAGCAGTGTGAAGCAATGCCACCCAGTGATCGCTCAGCAGTATAGCAGCAGCTGTGTGAAGCAATGCCACCCAGTGATCGCTCAGCAGTATAGCAGCAGCTGTGTGAAGCAATGCCGCCCAGTGATCGCTCAGCAGTATAGCAGCGGTTGTGTGAAGCAATGCCACCCAGTGATCGCTCAGCAGTATAGCAGCAGCTGTGTGAAGCAATGCCACCCAGTGATCACTCAGCAGTATAGCAGCGGTTGTGTGAAGCAATGCCACCCAGTGATCGCTCAGCAGTATAGCAGCAGCTGTGTGAAGCAATGCCACCCAGTGATCGCTCAGCAGTATAGCAGCAGCTGTGTGAAGCAATGCCACCCAGTGATCGCTCAGCAGTATAGCAGCGGCTGTGTGGAGCAATGCCACCCAGTGATCGCTCAGCAGTATAGCAGCAGCTGTGTGAAGCAATGCCACCCAGTGATCGCTCAGCAGTATAGCAGCAGCTGTGTGAAGCAATGCCACACAGTGATCGCTCAGCAGTATAGCAGCGGTTGTGTGAAGCAAAGCCACCCAGTGATCGCTCAGCAGTATAGCAGCGGCTGTGTGAAGCAATGCCACCCAGTGATCGCTCAGCAGTATAGCAGCAGCTGTGTGAAGCAATGCCACCCAGTGATCGCTCTGCAGTATAGCAGCGGTTGTGTGAAGCAATGCCACCCAGTGATCGCTCAGCAGTATAGCAGCAGCTGTGTGAAGCAATGCCACCCAGTGATCGCTCAGCAGTATAGCAGCAGCTGTGTGAAGCAATGCCACCCAGTGATCGCTCAGCAGTATAGCAGCAGCTGTGTGAAGCAATGCCACCCAGTGATCGCTCAGCAGTATAGCAGCGGGTGTGTGAAGCAATGCCACCCAGTGATCGCTCAGTAGTATAGCAGCGGGTGTGTGAAGCAATGCCACCCAGTGATCGCTCAGCAGTATAGCAGCAGCTGTGTGAAGCAATGCCACCCAGTGATCGCTCAGCAGTATAGCAGCAGCTGTGTGAAGCAATGCCACCCAGTGATCGCTCAGCAGTATAGCAGCGGTTGTGTGAAGCAATGCCACCCAGTGATCGCTCAGGAGTATAGCAGCGGTTGTGTGAAGCAATGCCACCCAGTGATCGCTCAGCAGTATAGCAGCAGCTGTGTGAAGCAATGCCACCCAGTGATCGCTCAGCAGTATAGCAGCAGCTGTGTGAAGCAATGCCACACAGTGATCGCTCAGCAGTATAGCAGCGGTTGTGTGAAGCAATGCCACCCAGTGATCGCTCAGGAGTATAGCAGCGGTTGTGTGAAGCAATGCCACCCAGTGATTGCTCAGCAGTATAGCAGCGGCTGTGTGAAGCAATGCCACCCAGTGATCGCTCAGCAGTATAGCAGCAGCTGTGTGAAGCAATGCCACCCAGTGATCGCTCAGCAGTATAGCAGCAGCTGTGTGAAGCAATGCCACCCAGTGATCGCTCAGCAGTATAGCAGCGGTTGTGTGAAGCAATGCCACCCAGTGATCGCTCAGCAGTATAGCAGCGGTTGTGTGAAGCAATGCCACCCAGTGATCGCTCAGCAGTATAGCAGCGGTTGTGTGAAGCAATGCCACCCAGTGATCGCTCAGCAGTATAGCAGCAGCTATGTGAAGCAATGCCACCCAGTGATCGCTCAGCAGTATAGCAGCAGCAGTGTGAAGCAATGCCACCCAGTGATCGCTCAGCAGTATAGCAGCAGCTGTGTGAAGCAATGCCACCCAGTGATCGCTCAGCAGTATAGCAGCAGCTGTGTGAAGCAATGCCGCCCAGTGATCGCTCAGCAGTATAGCAGCGGTTGTGTGAAGCAATGCCACCCAGTGATCGCTCAGCAGTATAGCAGCAGCTGTGTGAAGCAATGCCACCCAGTGATCACTCAGCAGTATAGCAGCGGTTGTGTGAAGCAATGCCACCCAGTGATCGCTCAGCAGTATAGCAGCAGCTGTGTGAAGCAATGCCACCCAGTGATCGCTCAGCAGTATAGCAGCAGCTGTGTGAAGCAATGCCACCCAGTGATCGCTCAGCAGTATAGCAGCGGCTGTGTGGAGCAATGCCACCCAGTGATCGCTCAGCAGTATAGCAGCAGCTGTGTGAAGCAATGCCACCCAGTGATCGCTCAGCAGTATAGCAGCAGCTGTGTGAAGCAATGCCACACAGTGATCGCTCAGCAGTATAGCAGCGGTTGTGTGAAGCAAAGCCACCCAGTGATCGCTCAGCAGTATAGCAGCGGCTGTGTGAAGCAATGCCACCCAGTGATCGCTCAGCAGTATAGCAGCAGCTGTGTGAAGCAATGCCACCCAGTGATCGCTCAGCAGTATAGCAGCAGCTGTGTGAAGCAATGCCACCCAGTGATCGCTCAGCAGTATAGCAGCAGCTGTGTGAAGCAATGCCACCCAGTGATCGCTCAGCAGTATAGCAGCGGCTGTGTGAAGCAATGCCACCCAGTGATCGCTCAGCAGTATAGCAGCAGCTGTGTGAAGCAATGCCACCCAGTGATCGCTCAGCAGTATAGCAGCGGGTGTGTGAAGCAATGCCACCCAGTGATCGCTCAGTAGTATAGCAGCGGGTGTGTGAAGCAATGCCACCCAGTGATCGCTCAGCAGTATAGCAGCAGCTGTGTGAAGCAATGCCACCCAGTGATCGCTCAGCAGTATAGCAGCAGCTGTGTGAAGCAATGCCACCCAGTGATCGCTCAGCAGTATAGCAGCGGTTGTGTGAAGCAATGCCACCCAGTGATCGCTCAGGAGTATAGCAGCGGTTGTGTGAAGCAATGCCACCCAGTGATTGCTCAGCAGTATAGCAGCGGCTGTGTGAAGCAATGCCACCCAGTGATCGCTCAGCAGTATAGCAGCAGCTGTGTGAAGCAATGCCACCCAGTGATCGCTCAGCAGTATAGCAGCAGCTGTGTGAAGCAATGCCACCCAGTGATCGCTCAGCAGTATAGCAGCGGTTGTGTGAAGCAATGCCACCCAGTGATCGCTCAGGAGTATAGCAGCGGTTGAGTGAAGCAATGCCACCCAGTGATCGCTCAGCAGTATAGCAGCAGCTGTGTGAAGCAATGCCACCCAGTGATCACTCAGCAGTATAGCAGCGGTTGTGTGAAGCAATGCCACCCAGTGATCGCTCAGGAGTATAGCAGCGGTTGTGTGAAGCAATGCCACCCAGTGATCGCTCAGCAGTATAGCAGCGGCTGTGTCAAGCAATGCCACCCAGTGATCGCTCAGCAGTATAGCAGCAGCTGTGTGAAGCAATGCCACCCAGTGATCGCTCAGCAGTATAGCAGCAGCTGTGTGAAGCAATGCCACCCAGTGATCGTTCAGCAGTATAGCAGCGGCTGTGTGAAGCAATGCCACCCAGTGATCGCTCAGCAGTATAGCAGCGGTTGTGTGAAGCAATGCCACCCAGTGATCGCTCAGGAGTATAGCAGCGGTTGTGTGAAGCAATGCCACCCAGTGATCGCTCAGGAGTATAGCAGCGGTTGTGTGAAGCAATGCCACCCAGTGATCGCTCAGCAGTATAGCAGCAGCTGTGTGAAGCAATGCCACCCAGTGATCGCTCAGCAGTATAGCAGCAGCTGTGTGAAGCAATGCCACCCAGTGATCGCTCAGCAGTATAGCAGCAGCTATGTGAAGCAATGCCACCCAGTGATCGCTCAGCAGTATAGCAGCAGCTGTGTGAAGCAATGCCACCCAGTGATCGCTCAGCAGTATAGCAGCAGCTGTGTGAAGCAATGCCACCCAGTGATCACTCAGCAGTATAGCAGCAGCTGTGTGAAGCAATGCCGCCCAGTGATCGCTCAGCAGTATAGCAGCAGCTGCGTGAAGCAATGCCAACCAGTGATCACTCAGCAGTATAGCAGCGGTTGTGTGAAGCAATGCCACCCAGTGATCGCTCAGCAGTATAGCAGTCGCTCAGCAGTATAGCAGCGGTTGTGTGAAGCAATGCCACCCAGTGATCGCTCAGCAGTATAGCAGCAGCTGTGTGAAGCAATGCCACCCAGTGATCACTCAGCAGAATAGCAGCGGTTGTGTGAAGCAATGCCACCCAGTGATCGCTCAGCAGTATAGCAGCAGCTGTGTGAAGCAATGCCACCCAGTGATCGCTCAGCAGTATAGCAGCGGTTGTGTGAAGCAATGCCACCCAGTGATCGCTCAGCAGTATAGCAGCGGTTGTGTGAAGCAATGCCACCCAGTGATCGCTCAGCAGTATAGCAGCAGCTGTGTGAAGCAATGCCACCCAGTGATCGCTCAGCAGTATAGCAGCGGTTGTGTGAAGCAATGCCACCCAGTGATCGCTCAGCAGTATAGCAGCGGTTGTGTGAAGCAATGCCACCCAGTGATCGCTCAGCAGTATAGCAGCGGCTGTGTGAAGCAATGCCACCCAGTGATCGCTCAGCAGTATAGCAGCGGCTGTGTGTATCAATGCCACCCAGTGATCGCTCAGCAGTATAGCAGTAGATGTGTGAAGCAATGCCACCCAGTGATCGCTCAGCAGTATAGCAGCAGCTGTGTGAAGCAATGCCACCCAGTGATCGCTCAGCAGTATAGCAGCGGTTGTGTGAAGCAATGCCACCCAGTGATCGCTCAGCAGTATAGCAGCAGCTATGTGAAGCAATGCCACCCAGTGATCGCTCAGCAGTATAGCAGCAGCTGTGTGAAGCAATGCCACCCAGTGATCGCTCAGCAGTATAGCAGCGGGTGTGTGAAGCAATGCCACCCAGTGATCGCTCAGTAGTATAGCAGCGGGTGTGTGAAGCAATGCCACCCATTGATCGCTCAGCAGTATAGCAGCAGCTGTGTAAAGCAATGCCACCCAGTGATCGCCCAGCAGTATAGCAGCAGCTGTGTGAAGCAATGCCACCCAGTGATCGCTCAGCAGTATAGCTGCAGCTGTGTGAAGCAATGCCACCCAGTGATCTCTCAGCAGTATAGCAGCGGTTGTGTGAAGCAATGCCACCCAGTGATCGCTCAGGAGTATAGCAGCGGTTGTGTGAAGCAATGCCACCCAGTGATCGCTCAGGAGTATAGCAGCGGCTGTGTGAAGCAAAGCCACCCAGTGATCGCTCAGCAGTATAGCAGCAGCTGTGTGAAGCAATGCCACCCAGTGATCGCTCAGCAGTATAGCAGCAGCTGTGTGAAGCAATGCCACCCAGTGATCGCTCAGCAGTATAGCAGCAGCTGTGTGAAGCAATGCCACCCAGTGATCGCTCAGCAGTATAGCAGCAGCTGTGTGAAGCAATGCCACCCAGTGATCGCTCAGCAGTATAGCAGCAGCTGTGTGAAGCAATGCCACCCAGTGATCGCTCAGGAGTATAGCAACGGTTGTGTGAAGCAATGCCACCCAGTGATCGCTCAGCAGTATAGCAGCAGCTGTGTGAAGCAATGCCACCCAGTGATCGCTCAGCAGTATAGCAGCAGCTGTGTGAAGCAATGCCACCCAGTGATCGCTCAGCAGTATAGCAGCAGCTATGTGAAGCAATGCCACCCAGTGATCGCTCAGCAGTATAGCAGCAGCTGTGTGAAGCAATGCCACACAGTGATCGCTCAGCAGTATAGCAGCGGTTGTGTGAAGCAATGCCACCCAGTGATCGCTCAGCAGTATAGCAGCAGCTGTGTGAAGCAATGCCACACAGTGATCGCTCAGCAGTATAGCAGCGGTTGTGTGAAGCAAAGCCACCCAGTGATCGCTCAGCAGTATAGCAGCGGCTGTGTGAAGCAATGCCACCCAGTGATCGCTCAGCAGTATAGCAGCAGCTGTGTGAAGCAATGCCACCCAGTGATCGCTCAGCAGTATAGCAGCAGCTGTGTGAAGCAATGCCACCCAGTGATCGCTCAGCAGTATAGCAGCAGCTGTGTGAAGCAATGCCACCCAGTGATCGCTCAGCAGTATAGCAGCGGCTGTGTGAAGCAATGCCACCCAGTGATCGCTCAGCAGTATAGCAGCAGCTGTGTGAAGCAATGCCACCCAGTGATCGCTCAGCAGTATAGCAGCGGGTGTGTGAAGCAATGCCACCCAGTGATCGCTCAGTAGTATAGCAGCGGGTGTGTGAAGCAATGCCACCCAGTGATCGCTCAGCAGTATAGCAGCAGCTGTGTGAAGCAATGCCACCCAGTGATCGCTCAGCAGTATAGCAGCAGCTGTGTGAAGCAATGCCACCCAGTGATCGCTCAGCAGTATAGCAGCGGTTGTGTGAAGCAATGCCACCCAGTGATCGCTCAGGAGTATAGCAGCGGTTGTGTGAAGCAATGCCACCCAGTGATTGCTCAGCAGTATAGCAGCGGCTGTGTGAAGCAATGCCACCCAGTGATCGCTCAGCAGTATAGCAGCAGCTGTGTGAAGCAATGCCACCCAGTGATCGCTCAGCAGTATAGCAGCAGCTGTGTGAAGCAATGCCACCCAGTGATCGCTCAGCAGTATAGCAGCGGTTGTGTGAAGCAATGCCACCCAGTGATCGCTCAGGAGTATAGCAGCGGTTGAGTGAAGCAATGCCACCCAGTGATCGCTCAGCAGTATAGCAGCAGCTGTGTGAAGCAATGCCACCCAGTGATCACTCAGCAGTATAGCAGCGGTTGTGTGAAGCAATGCCACCCAGTGATCGCTCAGGAGTATAGCAGCGGTTGTGTGAAGCAATGCCACCCAGTGATCGCTCAGCAGTATAGCAGCGGCTGTGTCAAGCAATGCCACCCAGTGATCGCTCAGCAGTATAGCAGCAGCTGTGTGAAGCAATGCCACCCAGTGATCGCTCAGCAGTATAGCAGCAGCTGTGTGAAGCAATGCCACCCAGTGATCGTTCAGCAGTATAGCAGCGGCTGTGTGAAGCAATGCCACCCAGTGATCGCTCAGCAGTATAGCAGCGGTTGTGTGAAGCAATGCCACCCAGTGATCGCTCAGGAGTATAGCAGCGGTTGTGTGAAGCAATGCCACCCAGTGATCGCTCAGGAGTATAGCAGCGGTTGTGTGAAGCAATGCCACCCAGTGATCGCTCAGCAGTATAGCAGCAGCTGTGTGAAGCAATGCCACCCAGTGATCGCTCAGCAGTATAGCAGCAGCTGTGTGAAGCAATGCCACCCAGTGATCGCTCAGCAGTATAGCAGCAGCTATGTGAAGCAATGCCACCCAGTGATCGCTCAGCAGTATAGCAGCAGCTGTGTGAAGCAATGCCACCCAGTGATCGCTCAGCAGTATAGCAGCAGCTGTGTGAAGCAATGCCACCCAGTGATCACTCAGCAGTATAGCAGCAGCTGTGTGAAGCAATGCCGCCCAGTGATCGCTCAGCAGTATAGCAGCAGCTGCGTGAAGCAATGCCAACCAGTGATCACTCAGCAGTATAGCAGCGGTTGTGTGAAGCAATGCCACCCAGTGATCGCTCAGCAGTATAGCAGTCGCTCAGCAGTATAGCAGCGGTTGTGTGAAGCAATGCCACCCAGTGATCGCTCAGCAGTATAGCAGCAGCTGTGTGAAGCAATGCCACCCAGTGATCACTCAGCAGAATAGCAGCGGTTGTGTGAAGCAATGCCACCCAGTGATCGCTCAGCAGTATAGCAGCAGCTGTGTGAAGCAATGCCACCCAGTGATCGCTCAGCAGTATAGCAGCGGTTGTGTGAAGCAATGCCACCCAGTGATCGCTCAGCAGTATAGCAGCGGTTGTGTGAAGCAATGCCACCCAGTGATCGCTCAGCAGTATAGCAGCAGCTGTGTGAAGCAATGCCACCCAGTGATCGCTCAGCAGTATAGCAGCGGTTGTGTGAAGCAATGCCACCCAGTGATCACTCAGCAGTATAGCAGCGGTTGTGTGAAGCAATGCCACCCAGTGATCGCTCAGCAGTATAGCAGCGGCTGTGTGAAGCAATGCCACCCAGTGATCGCTCAGCAGTATAGCAGCGGCTGTGTGTATCAATGCCACCCAGTGATCGCTCAGCAGTATAGCAGTAGATGTGTGAAGCAATGCCACCCAGTGATCGCTCAGCAGTATAGCAGCAGCTGTGTGAAGCAATGCCACCCAGTGATCGCTCAGCAGTATAGCAGCGGTTGTGTGAAGCAATGCCACCCAGTGATCGCTCAGCAGTATAGCAGCAGCTATGTGAAGCAATGCCACCCAGTGATCGCTCAGCAGTATAGCAGCAGCTGTGTGAAGCAATGCCACCCAGTGATCGCTCAGCAGTATAGCAGCGGGTGTGTGAAGCAATGCCACCCAGTGATCGCTCAGTAGTATAGCAGCGGGTGTGTGAAGCAATGCCACCCATTGATCGCTCAGCAGTATAGCAGCAGCTGTGTAAAGCAATGCCACCCAGTGATCGCCCAGCAGTATAGCAGCAGCTGTGTGAAGCAATGCCACCCAGTGATCGCTCAGCAGTATAGCTGCAGCTGTGTGAAGCAATGCCACCCAGTGATCTCTCAGCAGTATAGCAGCGGTTGTGTGAAGCAATGCCACCCAGTGATCGCTCAGGAGTATAGCAGCGGTTGTGTGAAGCAATGCCACCCAGTGATCGCTCAGGAGTATAGCAGCGGCTGTGTGAAGCAAAGCCACCCAGTGATCGCTCAGCAGTATAGCAGCAGCTGTGTGAAGCAATGCCACCCAGTGATCGCTCAGCAGTATAGCAGCAGCTGTGTGAAGCAATGCCACCCAGTGATCGCTCAGCAGTATAGCAGCAGCTGTGTGAAGCAATGCCACCCAGTGATCGCTCAGCAGTATAGCAGCAGCTGTGTGAAGCAATGCCACCCAGTGATCGCTCAGCAGTATAGCAGCAGCTGTGTGAAGCAATGCCACCCAGTGATCGCTCAGGAGTATAGCAACGGTTGTGTGAAGCAATGCCACCCAGTGATCGCTCAGCAGTATAGCAGCAGCTGTGTGAAGCAATGCCACCCAGTGATCGCTCAGCAGTATAGCAGCAGCTGTGTGAAGCAATGCCACCCAGTGATCGCTCAGCAGTATAGCAGCAGCTATGTGAAGCAATGCCACCCAGTGATCGCTCAGCAGTATAGCAGCAGCTGTGTGAAGCAATGCCACCCAGTGATCGCTCAGCAGTATAGCAGCAGCTGTGTGAAGCAATGCCACCCAGTGATCGCTCAGCAGTATAGCAGCAGCTGTGTGAAGCAATGCCACCCAGTGATCGCTCAGCAGTTTAGCAGCGGTTGTGTGAAGCAATGCCACCCAGTGATAGCTCAGCAGTATAGCAGCAGCTGTGTGAAGCAATGCCACCCAGTGATCGCTCAGCAGTATAGCAGCGGTTGTGTGAAGCAATGCCACCCAGTGATCGCTCAGCAGTATAGCAGCAACTGTGTGAAGCAATGCCACCCAGTGATCGCTCAGCAGTATAGCAGCAGCTGTATGAAGCAATGCCACCCAGTGATCGCTCAGCAGTATAGCAGCAGCTGTGTGAAGCAATGCCACCCAGTGATCGCTCAGCAGTATAGCAGCGGTTGTGTGAAGCAATGCCACCCAGTGATCGCTCAGCAGTATAGCAGCAACTGTGTGAAGCAATGCCACCCAGTGATCGCTCAGCAGTATAGCAGCAGCTGTGTAAAGCAATGCCACCCAGTGATCGCCCAGCAGTATAGCAGCAGCTGTGTGAAGCAATGCCACCCAGTGATCGCTCAGCAGTATAGCTGCAGCTGTGTGAAGCAATGCCACCCAGTGATCTCTCAGCAGTATAGCAGCGGTTGTGTGAAGCAATGCCACCCAGTGATCGCTCAGGAGTATAGCAGCGGTTGTGTGAAGCAATGCCACCCAGTGATCGCTCAGGAGTATAGCAGCGGCTGTGTGAAGCAAAGCCACCCAGTGATCGCTCAGCAGTATAGCAGCAGCTGTGTGAAGCAATGCCACCCAGTGATCGCTCAGCAGTATAGCAGCAGCTGTGTGAAGCAATGCCACCCAGTGATCGCTCAGCAGTATAGCAGCAGCTGTGTGAAGCAATGCCACCCAGTGATCGCTCAGCAGTATAGCAGCAGCTGTGTGAAGCAATGCCACCCAGTGATCGCTCAGCAGTATAGCAGCAGCTGTGTGAAGCAATGCCACCCAGTGATCGCTCAGGAGTATAGCAACGGTTGTGTGAAGCAATGCCACCCAGTGATCGCTCAGCAGTATAGCAGCAGCTGTGTGAAGCAATGCCACCCAGTGATCGCTCAGCAGTATAGCAGCAGCTGTGTGAAGCAATGCCACCCAGTGATCGCTCAGCAGTATAGCAGCAGCTATGTGAAGCAATGCCACCCAGTGATCGCTCAGCAGTATAGCAGCAGCTGTGTGAAGCAATGCCACCCAGTGATCGCTCAGCAGTATAGCAGCAGCTGTGTGAAGCAATGCCACCCAGTGATCGCTCAGCAGTATAGCAGCAGCTGTGTGAAGCAATGCCACCCAGTGATCGCTCAGCAGTTTAGCAGCGGTTGTGTGAAGCAATGCCACCCAGTGATAGCTCAGCAGTATAGCAGCAGCTGTGTGAAGCAATGCCACCCAGTGATCGCTCAGCAGTATAGCAGCGGTTGTGTGAAGCAATGCCACCCAGTGATCGCTCAGCAGTATAGCAGCAACTGTGTGAAGCAATGCCACCCAGTGATCGCTCAGCAGTATAGCAGCAGCTGTATGAAGCAATGCCACCCAGTGATCGCTCAGCAGTATAGCAGCAGCTGTGTGAAGCAATGCCACCCAGTGATCGCTCAGCAGTATAGCAGCGGTTGTGTGAAGCAATGCCACCCAGTGATCGCTCAGCAGTATAGCAGCAGCTGTGTGAAGCAATGCCACCCAGTGATCGCTCAGCAGTATAGCAGGGGTTGTGTGAAGCAATGCCACCCAGTGATCGCTCAGCAGTATAGCAGAGGTTGTGTGAAGCAATGCCACCCAGTGATCGCACAGCAGTATAGCAGCAACTGTGTGAAGCAATGCCACCCAGTGATCGCTCAGCAGTATAGCAGCAGCTGTGTGAAGCAATTCCACCCAGTGATCGCTCAGCAGTATAGCAGCGGTTGTGTGAAGCAATGCCACCCAGTGATCGCTCAGCAGTATAGCAGCGGTTGTGTGAAGCAATGCCACCCAGTGATCGCTCAGCAGTATAGCAGAGTTTGTGTGAAGCAATGCCACCCAGTGATCGCTCAGCAGTATAGCAGCGGTTGTGTGAAGCACTGCCACCCAGTGATCGCTCAGCAGTATAGCAGCGGTTGTGTGAAGCAATGCCACCCAGTGATCGCTCAGCAGTATAGCAGCAGCTGTGTGAAGCAATGCCACCCAGTGATCGCTCAGCAGTATAGCAGCGGTTGTGTGAAGCAATGCCACCCAGTGATCGCTCAGCAGTATAGCAGCAACTGTGTGAAGCAATGCCACCCAGTGATCGCTCAGCAGTATAGCAGCAGCTGTGTGAAGCAATGCCACACAGTGATCGCTCAGCAGTATAGCAGCGGTTGTGTGAAGCAATGCCACCCAGTGATCGCACAGCAGTATAGCAGCAACTGTGTGAAGCAATGCCACCCAGTGATCGCTCAGCAGTATAGCAGCAGCTGTGTGAAGCAATGCCACCCAGTGATTGCTCAGCAGTATAGCAGCAGCTGTGTGAAGCAATGCCACCCAGTGATCGCTCAGCAGTATAGCAGCAGCTGCGTGAAGCAATGCCACCCAGTGATAGCTCAGCAGTATAGCTGCAGTTGCGTGAAGCAATGCCACCCAGTGATCGCTCAGCAGTATAGCAGCGGTTGTGTGAAGCAATGCCACCCAGTGATCGCTCAGCAGTATAGCAGCAGCTGTGTGAAGCAATGCCACCCAGTGATCGCTCAGCAGTATAGCAGCGGCTGTGTGAAGCAATGCCACCCAGTGATCGCTCAGCAGTATAGCAGCAGCTATGTGAAGCAATGCCACCCAGTGATCGCTCAGCAGTATAGCAGCAGCTGTGTGAAGCAATGCCACCCAGTGATCGCTCAGCAGTATAGCCGCAGCTGTGTGAAGCAATGCCACCCAGTGATCGCTCAGCAATATAGCAGCAGCTGTGTGAAACAATGCCACCCAGTGATCGCTCAGCAGTATAGCAGCGGTTGTGTGAAGCAATGCCACCCAGTGATTGCTCACCAGTATAGCAGCAGCTGTGTGAAGCAATGCCACCCAGTGATCGCTCAGCAGTATAGCAGCAGCTGTGTGAAGCAATGCCACCCAGTGATCGCTCAACAGTATAGCAGCGGCTGTGTGAAGCAATGCCACCCAGTGATCGCTCAGCAGTATAGCAGCGGTTGTGTGAAGCAATGCCACCCAGTGATCGCTCAGCAGTATAGCAGCAGCTGTGTGAAGCAATGCTACCCAGTGATCGCTCAGCAGTATAGCAGCAGCTGTGTGAAGCAATGCCACCCAGTGATCGCTCAGCAGTATAGCAGCGGTTGTGTGAAACAATGCCACCCAGTGATCGCTCAGCAGTATAGCAGCGGTTGTGTGAAACAATGCCACCCAGTGATCGCTCAGCAGTATAGCAGCGGTTGTGTGAAGCAATGCCACCCAGTGATCGCTCACCAGTATAGCAGCAGCTGTGTGAAGCAATGCCACCCAGTGATCGCTCAGCAGTATAGCAGCAGCTGTGTGAAGCAATGCCACCCAGTAATCGCTCAACAGTATAGCAGCGGCTGTGTGAAGCAATGCCACCCAGTGATCGCTCAGCAGTATAGCAGCGGTTGTGTGAAGCAATGCCACCCAGTGATCGCTCAGCAGTATAGCAGCAGCTGTGTGAAGCAATGCCAACCAGTGATCACTCAGCAGTATAGCAGCAGCTGTGTGAAGCAATGCCACCCAGTGATCGCTCAGCAGTATAGCAGCAGCTGTGTGAAGCAATGCCACCCAGTGATCGCTCAGCAGTATAGCAGCAGCTGTGTGAAGCAATGCCACCCAGTGATCGCTCAGCAGTATAGCAGCGGTTGTGTGAAGCAGTGCCACCCAGTGATCGCTCAGCAGTATAGCAGCAGCTATGTGAAGCAATGCCGCCCAGTGATCGCTCAGCAGTATAGCAGCAGCTGTGTGAAGCAATGCCACCCAGTGATCACTCAGCAGTATAGCAGCAGCTGTGTGAAGCAATGCCGCCCAGTGATCGCTCAGCAGTATAGCAGCAGCTGTGTGAAGCAATGCCACCCAGTGATCGCTCAGCAGTATAGCAGCAGCTGTGTGAAGCAATGCCACCCAGTGATCACTCAGCAGTATAGCAGCAGCTGTGTGAAGCAATGCCACCCAGTGATCGCTCAGCAGTATAGCAGCAGCTGTGTGAAGCAATGCCACCCAGTGATCGCTCAGCAGTATAGCAGTGGTTGTGTGAAGCGATGCCACCCAGTGATTGCTCAGCAGTATAGCAGCAGCTGTATGAAGCAATGCCACCCAGTGATCGCTCAGCAGTATAGCAGCAACTGTGTGAAGCAATGCCACCCAGTGATCGCTCAGCAGTATAGCAGCGGGTGTGTGAAGCAATGCCACCCAGTGATCGCTCAGCAGTATAGCAGCAGCTGTGTGAAGCAATGCCACCCAGTGATCGCTCAGCAGTATAGCAGCGGTTGTGTGAAGCAATGCCACCCAGTGATCGCACAGCAGTATAGCAGCAGCTGTGTGAAGCAATGCCACCCAGTGATCGCACAGCAGTATAGCAGCAGCTGTGTGAAGCAATGCCACCCAGTGATCGCTCAGCAGTATAGCAGCAGCTGTGTGAAGCAATGCCACCCAGTGATCGCTCAGCAGTATAGCAGCAGCTGTGTGAAGCAATGCCACCCAGTGATCGCTCAGCAGTATAGCAGCAGCTGTGTGAAGCAATGCCACCCAGTGATCGCTCAGCTGTATAGCAGCAGCTGTGTGAAGCAATGCCACCCAGTGATCGCTCAGCAGTATAGCAGCGGTTGTGTGAAGCAATGCCACCCAGTGATCGCGCAGAAGTATAGCAGCAGCTATGTGAAGCAATGCCGCCCAGTGATCGCTGAGCAGTATAGCAGCAGCTGTGTGAAGCAATGCCACCCAGTGATCACTCAGCAGTATAGCAGCAGCTGTGTGAAGCAATGCCGCCCAGTGATCGCTCAGCAGTATAGCAGCAGCTGTGTGAAGCAATGCCACCCAGTGATCGCTCAGCAGTATAGCAGCAGCTGTGTGAAGCAATGCCACTCAGAGATCGCTCAGCAGTATAGCAGCAGCTGTGTGAAGCAATTCCACCCAGTGATCGCTCAGCAGTATAGCAGCGGTTGTGTGAAGCAATGCCACCCAGTGATCGCTCAGCAGTATAGCAGCGGTTGTGTGAAGCAATGCCACCCAGTGATCGCTCAGCAGTATAGCAGCGTTTGTGTGAAGCAATGCCACCCAGTGATCGCTCAGCAGTATAGCAGCGGTTGTGTGAAGCAATGCCACCCAGTGATCGCTCAGCAGTATAGCAGCGGTTGTGTGAAGCAATGCCACCCAGTGATCGCTCAGCAGTATAGCAGCGGTTGTGTGAAGCAATGCCACCCAGTGATCGCTCAGCAGTATAGCAGCAACTGTGTGAAGCAATGCCACCCAGTGATCACTCAGCAGTATAGCAGCAGCTGTGTGAAGCAATGCCACCCAGTGATCGCTCAGCAGTATAGCAGCAGCTGTGTGAAGCAATGCCACCCAGTGATCGCTCAGCAGTATAGCAGTGGTTGTGTGAAGCAATGCCACCCAGTGATCGCTCAGCAGTATAGCAACAGCTGTATGAAGCAATGCCACCCAGTGATCGCTCAGCAGTATAGCAGCAACTGTGTGAAGCAATGCCACCCAGTGATCGCTCAGCATTATAGCAGCGGGTGTGTGAAGCAATGCCACCCAGTGATCGCTCAGCAGTATAGCAGCAGCTGTGTGAAGCAATGCCACCCAGAGATCGCTCAGCAGTATAGCAGCAGCTGTGTGAAGCAATGCCACCCAGTGATCGCTCAGCAGTATAGCAGCGTTTGTGTGAAGCAATGCCACCCAGTGATCGCTCAGCAGTATAGCAGCGGTTGTGTGAAGCAATGCCACCCAGTGATCGCTCAGCAGTATAGCAGCGGTTGTGTGAAGCAATGCCACCCAGTGATCGCTCAGCAGTATAGCAGCGGTTGTGTGAAGCAATGCCACCCAGTGATCGCTCAGCAGTATAGCAGCAACTGTGTGAAGCAATGCCACCCAGTGATCACTCAGCAGTATAGCAGCAGCTGTTTAAAGCAATGCCACCCAGTGATCGCTCAGCAGTATAGCAGCAGCTGTGTGAAGCAATGCCACCCAGTGATCGCTCAGCAGTATAGCAGTGGTTGTGTGAAGCAATGCCACCCAGTGATCGCTCAGCAGTATAGCAGCAGCTGTATGAAGCAATGCCACCCAGTGATCGCTCAGCAGTATAGCAGCAACTGTGTGAAGCAATGCCACCCAGTGATCGCTCAGCAGTATAGCAGCGGGTGTGTGAAGCAATGCCACCCAGTGATCGCTCAGCAGTATAGCAGCAGCTGTGTGAAGCAATGCCACCCAGTGATCGCTCAGTAGTATAGCAGCGGGTGTGTGAAGCAATGCCACCCAGTGATCGCTCAGCAGTATAGCAGCAGCTATGTTAAGCAATGCCACCCAGTGATCGCTCAGCAGTATAGCAGTGGTTGTGTGAAGCAATGCCACCCAGTGATCGCTCAGCAGTATAGCAGCAGCTGTGTGAAGCAATGCCACCCAGTGATCGCTCAGCAGTATAGCAGCAGCTGTGTGAAGCAATGCCACCCAGTGATCGCTCAGCAGTATAGCAGCAGCTGTGTGAAGCAATTCCACCCAGTGATCGCTCAGCAGTATGGCAGCGGTTGTGTGAAGCAATGCCACCCAGTGATCGCTCAACAGTATAGCAGCGGTTGTGTGAAGCAATGCCACCCAGTGATCGCTCAGCAGTATAGCAGCGTTTGTGTGAAGCAATGCCACCCAGTGATCGCTCAGCAGTATAGCAGCGGTTGTGTGAAGCAATGCCACCCAGTGATCGCTCAGCAGTATAGCAGCGGTTGTGTGAAGCAATGCCACCCAGTGATCGCTCAGCAGTATAGCAGCGGTTGTGTGAAGCAATGCCACCCAGTGATCGCTCAGCAGTATAGCAGCAACTGTGTGAAGCAATGCCACCCAGTGATCACTCAGCAGTATAGCAGGAGCTGTGTGAAGCAATGCCACCCAGTGATCACTCAGCAGTATAGCAGCAGCTGTGTGAAGCAATGCCACCCAGTGATCGCTCAACAGTATAGCAGTGGTTGTGTGAAGCAATGCCACCCAGTGATCGCTCAGCAGTATAGCAGCGGGTGTGTGAAGCAATGCCACCCAGTGATCGCTCAGCAGTATAGCAGCAGCTGTGTGAAGCAATGCCACCCAGTGATCGCTCAGCAGTATAGCAGCGGCTGTGTGAAGCAATGCCACCCAGTGATCGCTCAGCAGTATAGCAGCAGCTATGTTAAGCAATGCCACCCAGTGATCGCTCAGCAGTATAGCAGTGGTTGTGTGAAGCAATGCCACCCAGTGATCGCTCAGCAGTATAGCAGCAGCTGTGTGAAGCAATGCCACCCAGTGATCGCTCAGCAGTATAAACGCAGCTGTGTGAAGCAATGCCACCCAGTGATCTCTCAGCAGTATAGCAGCGGTTGTGTGAAGCAATGCCACCCAGTGATCGCTCAGCAGTATAGCAGCAGCTGTGTGAAGCAATGCCACCCAGTGATCGCTCAGCAGTATAGCAGCGGTTGTGTGAAGCAATGCCACCCAGTGATCGCTCAGCAGTATAGCAGCAGCTGTGTGAAGCAATGCCACCCAGTGATCGCTCAGCAGTATAGCAGCAGCTGTGTGAAGCAATGCCACCCAGTGATCGCTCAGCAGTATAGCAGCGGTTGTGTGAAGCAATGCCACCCAGTGATCGCTCAGCAGTATAGCAGCAGCTGTGTGAAGCAATGCCACCCAGTGATCGCTCAGCAGTATAGCAGCGGTTGTGTGAAGCAATGCCACCCAGTGATCTTTCAGCAGTATAGCAGCAGCTGTGTGAAGCAATGCCACCCAGTGATCGCTCAGCAGTATAGCAGCAGCTGTGTGAAGCAATGCCACCCAGTGATCGCTCAGCAGTATAGCAGCGGTTGTGTGAAGCAATGCCACCCAGTGATCGCTCAGCAGTATAGCAGCAGCTATGGGAAGCAATGCCACCCAGTGATCGCTCAGCAGTATAGCAGCAGCTGTGTGAAGCAATGCCACCAAGTGATCGCTCAGCAGTATAGCAGCAGCTGTGTGAAGCAATGCCACCCAGTGATCGCTCAGCAGTATAGCAGCGGTTGTGTGAAGCAATGCCACACAGTGATCGCTCAGCAGTATAGCAGCAGCTGTGTGAAGCAATGCCACCCAGTGATCGCTCAGCATTATAGCAGCGGGTGTGTGAAGCAATGCCACCCAGTGATCGCTCAGCAGTATAGCAGCAGCTGTGTGAAGCAATGCCACCCAGAGATCGCTCAGCAGTATAGCAGCAGCTGTGTGAAGCAATGCCACCCAGTGATCGCTCAGCAGTATAGCAGCGTTTGTGTGAAGCAATGCCACCCAGTGATCGCTCAGCAGTATAGCAGCGGTTGTGTGAAGCAATGCCACCCAGTGATCGCTCAGCAGTATAGCAGCGGTTGTGTGAAGCAATGCCACCCAGTGATCGCTCAGCAGTATAGCAGCGGTTGTGTGAAGCAATGCCACCCAGTGATCGCTCAGCAGTATAGCAGCAACTGTGTGAAGCAATGCCACCCAGTGATCACTCAGCAGTATAGCAGCAGCTGTTTAAAGCAATGCCACCCAGTGATCGCTCAGCAGTATAGCAGCAGCTGTGTGAAGCAATGCCACCCAGTGATCGCTCAGCAGTATAGCAGTGGTTGTGTGAAGCAATGCCACCCAGTGATCGCTCAGCAGTATAGCAGCAGCTGTATGAAGCAATGCCACCCAGTGATCGCTCAGCAGTATAGCAGCAACTGTGTGAAGCAATGCCACCCAGTGATCGCTCAGCAGTATAGCAGCGGGTGTGTGAAGCAATGCCACCCAGTGATCGCTCAGCAGTATAGCAGCAGCTGTGTGAAGCAATGCCACCCAGTGATCGCTCAGTAGTATAGCAGCGGGTGTGTGAAGCAATGCCACCCAGTGATCGCTCAGCAGTATAGCAGCAGCTATGTTAAGCAATGCCACCCAGTGATCGCTCAGCAGTATAGCAGTGGTTGTGTGAAGCAATGCCACCCAGTGATCGCTCAGCAGTATAGCAGCAGCTGTGTGAAGCAATGCCACCCAGTGATCGCTCAGCAGTATAGCAGCAGCTGTGTGAAGCAATGCCACCCAGTGATCGCTCAGCAGTATAGCAGCAGCTGTGTGAAGCAATTCCACCCAGTGATCGCTCAGCAGTATGGCAGCGGTTGTGTGAAGCAATGCCACCCAGTGATCGCTCAACAGTATAGCAGCGGTTGTGTGAAGCAATGCCACCCAGTGATCGCTCAGCAGTATAGCAGCGTTTGTGTGAAGCAATGCCACCCAGTGATCGCTCAGCAGTATAGCAGCGGTTGTGTGAAGCAATGCCACCCAGTGATCGCTCAGCAGTATAGCAGCGGTTGTGTGAAGCAATGCCACCCAGTGATCGCTCAGCAGTATAGCAGCGGTTGTGTGAAGCAATGCCACCCAGTGATCGCTCAGCAGTATAGCAGCAACTGTGTGAAGCAATGCCACCCAGTGATCACTCAGCAGTATAGCAGGAGCTGTGTGAAGCAATGCCACCCAGTGATCACTCAGCAGTATAGCAGCAGCTGTGTGAAGCAATGCCACCCAGTGATCGCTCAACAGTATAGCAGTGGTTGTGTGAAGCAATGCCACCCAGTGATCGCTCAGCAGTATAGCAGCGGGTGTGTGAAGCAATGCCACCCAGTGATCGCTCAGCAGTATAGCAGCAGCTGTGTGAAGCAATGCCACCCAGTGATCGCTCAGCAGTATAGCAGCGGCTGTGTGAAGCAATGCCACCCAGTGATCGCTCAGCAGTATAGCAGCAGCTATGTTAAGCAATGCCACCCAGTGATCGCTCAGCAGTATAGCAGTGGTTGTGTGAAGCAATGCCACCCAGTGATCGCTCAGCAGTATAGCAGCAGCTGTGTGAAGCAATGCCACCCAGTGATCGCTCAGCAGTATAAACGCAGCTGTGTGAAGCAATGCCACCCAGTGATCTCTCAGCAGTATAGCAGCGGTTGTGTGAAGCAATGCCACCCAGTGATCGCTCAGCAGTATAGCAGCAGCTGTGTGAAGCAATGCCACCCAGTGATCGCTCAGCAGTATAGCAGCGGTTGTGTGAAGCAATGCCACCCAGTGATCGCTCAGCAGTATAGCAGCAGCTGTGTGAAGCAATGCCACCCAGTGATCGCTCAGCAGTATAGCAGCAGCTGTGTGAAGCAATGCCACCCAGTGATCGCTCAGCAGTATAGCAGCGGTTGTGTGAAGCAATGCCACCCAGTGATCGCTCAGCAGTATAGCAGCAGCTGTGTGAAGCAATGCCACCCAGTGATCGCTCAGCAGTATAGCAGCGGTTGTGTGAAGCAATGCCACCCAGTGATCTTTCAGCAGTATAGCAGCAGCTGTGTGAAGCAATGCCACCCAGTGATCGCTCAGCAGTATAGCAGCAGCTGTGTGAAGCAATGCCACCCAGTGATCGCTCAGCAGTATAGCAGCGGTTGTGTGAAGCAATGCCACCCAGTGATCGCTCAGCAGTATAGCAGCAGCTATGGGAAGCAATGCCACCCAGTGATCGCTCAGCAGTATAGCAGCAGCTGTGTGAAGCAATGCCACCAAGTGATCGCTCAGCAGTATAGCAGCAGCTGTGTGAAGCAATGCCACCCAGTGATCGCTCAGCAGTATAGCAGCGGTTGTGTGAAGCAATGCCACACAGTGATCGCTCAGCAGTATAGCAGCAGCTGTGTGAAGCAATGCCACCCAGTGATCGCTCAGCAGTATAGCAGCGGTTGTGTGAAGCAATGCCACCCAGTGATCGCTCAGCAGTATAGCAGCAGCTGTGTGAAGCAATGCCACCCAGTGATCGCTCAGCAGTATAGCAGCAGCTGTGTGAAGCAATGCCACCCAGTGATCGCTCAGCAGTATAGCAGCGGCTGTGTGAAGCAATGCCACCCAGTGATCGCTCAGCAGTATAGCAGCGGTTGTGTGAAGCAATGCCACCCAGTGATCGCTCAGCAGTATAGCAGCAGCTGTGTGAAGCAATGCCACCCAGTGATCGCTCAGCAGTATAGCAGCAGCTGTGTGAAGCAATGCCACCCAGTGATCGCTCAGCAGTATAGCAGCAGCTGTGTGAAGCAATGCCACCCAGTGATCTCTCAGCAGTATAGCAGCAGCTGTGTGAAGCAATGCTGCCCAGTGATCGCTCAGCAGTATAGCAGCAGCTGTGTGAAGCAATGCCACCCAGTGATCGCTCAGCAGTATAGAAGCAGCTGTGGGACAGAGCTCTCTCCCTGGATAGGCTATATCCATGACTTGCATTCTATTGTATTGTACAGTAAGTCTTAGTCACGTATTTGTTTATATATTTTGTAAGGCGCTGCAGAACACTTGTGGCCCAATATAAATAAATGATAATAATAATATAGCAGCAGCTGCGGGACGGAGCTCTCTCCCCAGATGGGCTATGACTGTGCCACACTGCCAACCAGTGGTCATTCCGCAGTACAGCAGCAGCTGTGGGAAGAAGCTCTCTCCCCAGATGGGCTATGAATGGGCCACACTGCCAACCAGTGGTCATTCTGCAGTACAGCAGCAGCTGTGGGACGGAGCTCTCTCCCCAGATGGGCTATGACTGGGTTGCACTACCACCCGGTGGTCACTCCACAGTATAGCAGCAGCTGTAGGATGGAGCTCTCTACCTGGATAGGCTATGACAGGGTCGTACTACAACCCAGTGGTTTCTCTGCTGTATAGCAGCAGCTGTGGGATGGAGCAGGCCATAATATATACATTGCTGCAATAGTGATTAAAACACTCACAATAAGCAGTCGGGAGATGGCAGAGACATGTTAGCTGCTCTTATGAGGAGTTAAGAGTAGAAAAAAGTGTAAGGAGAAGCACATGAGGGAAGCGGTCCCTGCTCGTGAGAGCTTACATTCTAAAGGGGAGGGGCAGACAGACAGACATGACACAGAAGGAGAAGATAGGGAGGAGATGGTATTATGTTTTTTTACTGGAAGGCATTGATGAAGTAGTGGGTCTTGAGAGCCCATTTGGAGATATGCAGTGAGGTGGAGAGTCTGATAGGGAGAGGGAGAGAAGGTCAGAAATGTATGTGGGGGAGGATTTAGTGAGGGCTTTGTAGGTGAGTGTGAGAACCTTGAATTGGCATCTGAATGGGAAGGGGAGCCAGTGTAGGGCTTGAAGGAGAGGGGAAGCAGATGTAGAATGTCTGGAGAGGAAGATGAGCCGAGCAGCAGCATTGAGGACCGATTGTAGTGGAGAGAGGTGGGAGACTGGGAGGCCAGCCAGGAGAAGGTTACATTAGTCCAATCTGGAGATGGAGTGGTGAGTGGATGAGGGTTTTAGTGGCATCCTGTGTACAAACAGGGCTATTTCCCCTTCGCTGAAAGGACCTTTATCACCCCCTAGTGGTCATGTCCTGCATGTGAAGGGGAACCAGCCATATCTTTACAAACAGAGCTATTTCCCCGCCACAGAAAAGACCTTTATAGCCCACTAGGGGTCACCTCCTGCACACCGTAACCCACACACCTTAGTGCCTAACCCCAGTACTTACCATTAGTACATGAGCAGTCGGTATGCCGGTGCCATGATTCCGGCTCCAGTGTCCCAGCTATCGGTATTATAACTACATCCCATCTCTAGAGTTCAGGTCTTCCTCACTCCCATGCATCCAACTATCTTATCACGGTCTCATCATTTCTAACTCCTCTTCACTGGCCTCCCGCTCCCTTCTAACCTGTCCCCACATCTATCCTCCTCCTCACTGGCCTCCAGCTCCCTTCTAACCTGTCCCCACATCTATCCTCCTCCTCACTGGCCTCCCGCTCCCTTCTAACCAAACCCCATATCTATCCTCCTCCTCACTGGCCTCCCGCCCCCTTCTAACCTGTCCCCACATCTATCCTCCTCCTCACTGGCCTCCAGCTCTCTTCTAACCTGTCCCCACATCTATCCTCCTCCTCACTGGCCTCCCACTCTCTTCTAACCTGTCCCCACATCTATCCTCCTCCTCACTGGCCTCCCGATCCCTTCTAACCTGTCCCCACATCTATCCTCCTCTTCACTGGCCTCCCATTCCCTTCTAACCTGTCCCCACATCTATCCTCCTCCTCACTGGCCTCCTGCTCCCTTCTAACCTGTCCCCACATCTATCCTCCTCCTCACTGGCCTCCCGCTCCCTTCTAACCTGTCCCCACATCTGTACTCCTCCTCACCGGCCTCCCACTCTATTCTAACCTGTCCCCACATCTATCCTCCTCTTCACTGGCCTCCCGCTCCCTTTTAACCTGTCCCCACATCTCTCCTCCTCCTCACTGGCCTCCCGCTCTCTTCTATCCTGTCCCCACATCTATCCTCCTCTTCCCTGGCCTCCCACTCTTTTCTATACTGTCCCCACATCTATCCTCCTCCTCACTGGCCTCCCACTCTCTTCTATACTGTCCCCACATCTATCCTCTTCCTCACTGGCCTCCCGCTCCCTTCTAACCTGTCCCCACATCTATCCTGCTCCTCACTGGCCTCCCGCTCCCTTCTAACCTGTCCCCACATCTATCCTCCTCCTCACTGGCCTCCCGCTCCCTTCTAACCTGTCCCCACATCTATCCTCCTCTTCACTGGCCTCCCGCTTCCTTCTAACCTGTCCCCACATCTATCCTCCTCCTCACTGGCCTCCCGCTCCCTTCTATCCTGTCCCCACATCTATCCTCCTCCTCCCTGGCCTCCCGCTCCCTTCTAACCTGTCCCCACATCTATCCTCCTCACTGGCCTCCCGCTCCCTTCTAACCTGTCCCCACATCTATCCTCCTCCTCACTGGCCTCCCGCTCCCTTCTAACCTGTCCCCACATCTATCCTGCTCCTCACTGGCCTCCCGCTCTCTTCTATCCTGTCCCCACATCTATCCTCCTCTTCACTGGCCTCCCACTCTTTTCTATACTGTCCCCACATCTATCATCCTCCTCACTGGCCTCCCACTCTCTTCTATACTGTCCCCACATCTATCCTCTTCCTCACTGGCCTCCCGTTCCCTTCTAACCTGTCCCCACATCTATCCTGCTCCTCATTGGCCTCCCGCTCCCTTCTAACCTGTCCCCACATCTATCCTCCTCCTCACTGGCCTCCCGCTCCCTTCTAACCTGTCCCCACATCTATCCTCCTCTTCACTGGCCTCCCGCTTCCTTCTAACCTGTCCCCACATCTATCCTCCTCCTCACTGGCCTCCCGCTCTCTTCTATCCTGTCCCCACATCTATCCTCCTCCTCACTGGCCTCCCGCTCCCTTCTAACCTGTCCCCACATCTATCCTCCTCACTGGCCTCCCGCTCCCTTCTAACCTGTCCCCACATCTATCCTCCTCCTCACTGGCCTCCCGCTCCCTTCTAACCTGTCCCCACATCTATCCTGCTCCTCACTGGCCTCCCACTCCCTTCTATCCTGTCCCCACATCTATCCTCCTCTTCACTGGCCTCCCACTCCCTTCTATCCTGTCCCCACATCTATCCTCCTCCTCACTGGCCTCCCGCTCCCTTCTAACCTGTCCCCACATCTATCCTCCTCTTCACTGGCCTCCCGCTCCCTTCTATCCTGTCCCCACATCTATCCTCCTCCTCACTGGCCTCCCGCTCCCTTCTAACCTGTCCCCACATCTATCCTGCTCCTCACTGGCCTCCCACTCCCTTCTATCCTGTCCCCACATCTATCCTCCTCTTCACTGGCGTCCCACTCCCTTCTATCCTGTCCCCACATCTATCCTCCTCCTCACTGGCTTCCCGCTCCCTTCTAACCTGTCCCCACATCTATCCTGCTCCTCACAGGCCTCCCGCTCCCTTCTATCCTGTCCCCACATCTATCCTCCTCTTCACTGGCCTCCCACTCTTTTCTATACTGTCCCCACATCTATCCTCCTCCTCACTGGCCTCCCACTCTCTTCTATACTGTCCCCACATCTATCCTCTTCCTCACTGGCCTCCTGCTCCCTTCTAACCTGTCCCCACATCTATCCTGCTCCTCACTGGCCTCCCGCTCCCTTCTAACCTGTCCCCACATCTATCCTCCTCCTCACTGGCCTCCCGCTCCCTTCTAACCTGTCCCCACATCTATCCTGCTCCTCACTGGCCTCCCACTCTTTTCTATACTGTCCCCACATCTATCATCCTCCTCACTGGCCTCCCACTCTCTTCTGTACTGTCCCCACATCTATCCTCTTCCTCACTGGCCTCCCGCTCCCTTCTAACCTGTCCCCACATCTATCCTCCTCCTCACTGGCCTCCCACTCTCTTCTATCCTGTCCCCACATCTATCCTCCTCCTCACTGGCCTCCCGCTCCCTTCTAACCTGTCCCCACATCTATCCTCCTCTTCACTGGCCTCCCGCTTCCTTCTAACCTGTCCCCACATCTATCCTCCTCCTCACTGGCCTCCCGCTCTCTTCTATCCTGTCCCCACATCTATCCTCCTCCTCACTGGCCTCCCGCTCCCTTCTAACCTGTCCCCACATCTATCCTCCTCACTGGCCTCCCGCTCCCTTCTAACCTGTCCCCACATCTATCCTCCTCCTCACTGGCCTCCCGCTCCCTTCTAACCTGTCCCCACATCTATCCTGCTCCTCACTGGCCTCCCACTCCCTTCTATCCTGTCCCCACATCTATCCTCCTCTTCACTGGCCTCCCACTCCCTTCTATCCTGTCCCCACATCTATCCTCCTCCTCACTGGCCTCCCGCTCCCTTCTAACCTGTCCCCACATCTATCCTCCTCTTCACTGGCCTCCCGCTCCCTTCTATCCTGTCCCCACATCTATCCTCCTCCTCACTGGCCTCTCGCTCTCTTCTATCCTGTCCCCACATCTATCCTCCTCCTCACTGGCCTCCCGCTCCCTTCTAACCTGTCCCCACATCTATCCTCCTCACTGGCCTCCCGCTCCCTTCTAACCTGTCCCCACATCTATCCTCCTCCTCACTGGCCTCCCGCTCCCTTCTAACCTGTCCCCACATCTATCCTGCTCCTCACTGGCCTCCCACTCCCTTCTATCCTGTCCCCACATCTATCCTCCTCTTCACTGGCCTCCCACTCCCTTCTATCCTGTCCCCACATCTATCCTCCTCCTCACTGGCCTCCCGCTCCCTTCTAACCTGTCCCCACATCTATCCTGCTCCTCACAGGCCTCCCGCTCCCTTCTATCCTGTCCCCACATCTATCCTCCTCTTCACTGGCCTCCCACTCTTTTCTATACTGTCCCTACATCTATCCTCCTCCTCACTGGCCTCCCACTCTCTTCTATACTGTCCCCACATCTATCCTCTTCCTCACTGGCCTCCTGCTCCCTTCTAACCTGTCCCCACATCTATCCTGCTCCTCACTGGCCTCCCGCTCCCTTCTAACCTGTCCCCACATCTATCCTCCTCACTGGCCTCCCGCTCCCTTCTAACCTGTCCCCACATCTATCCTCCTCTTCACTGGCCTCCCACTCTTTTCTATACTGTCCCCACATCTATCCTGCTCCTCACTGGCCTCCCGCTCCCTTCTAACCTGTCCCCACATCTATCCTCCTCCTCACTGGCCTCCCACTCTCTTCTATCCTGTCCCCACATCTATCCTCCTCCTCACTGGCCTCCTGCTCCCTTCTAACCTGTCCCCACATCTATCCTCCTCCTCACTGGCCTCCCACTCTCTTCTAACCTGTCCCCACATCTATCCTCCTCCTCACTGGCCTCCCGCTCCCTTCTAACCTGTCCCCACATCTATCCTCCTCCTCACTGGCCTCCCGCTCCCTTCTAACCTGTCCCCACATCTATCCTGCTCCTCACTGGCCTCCCACTCTCTTCTATACTGTCCCCACATCTATCCTCCTCCTCACTGGCCTCCCGCTCCCTTCTAACCTGTCCCCACATCTATCCTCCTCCTCACTGGCCTCCCACTCCCTTCTAACTTGTCCCCACATCTATCCTGCTCCTCACTGGCCTCCCGCTCCCTTCTATCCTGTCCCCACATCTATCCTCCTCCTCACTGGCCTCCCGCTCCCTTCTAACCTGTCCCCACATCTATCCTGCTCCTCACTGGCCTCCCGCTCCCTTCTCTCCTGTCCCCACATCTATCCTCCTCCTCACTGGCCTCCCACTCTCTTCTAACCTGTCCCCACATCTATCCTTACTGCTGCTGCTTGTCTCATTTTCTTTTCTTGACATACGGTGTCTGCATCCAGCTTCACTGACTCCCGCTTCATCCCCCTACATATCGAAGGTCAATTCCGTCCGGTATCCCTCCCAATGTCACCCATCCTCCTCTGACTGCCCTGCACCACCACCTTGGTCACTTTCTCTCTCACTAAACTTCAGAGATATCACTTTAGGTTCCCCTCTGACTCTGTCACCTAATCAGACTGTGGCCGGAGGCCGGCCACACGTGGATAATGGCGGCCGCGACACTGAAGGGGTTAACCCCCGTGCTGCGGTGCCATTTTCAAATGTAAGAAAAGGCGCTAGGCACCCTATATGTGAATGTTACTGGCACTAGGCGTCATCTTTTAAATGTTTTGCCGGTGCTAGCCGCCGAGTGTTTTAGGTGTTGAACACCATGTTGCTGTGCCGCAGCCCTGAACTGTCTCCAGCAGCTGTGGCAGTGCGAAAGGAGGGTCCAATGCTGGGGACCAGGAGCCTGGCTCCCAGCACCCCAGCTCCACAGGACAGTGCAGGGAGCAGCTGAGTGCTCCACGCTGGGGGCAGAAGCTTAGCTCCTGGTGCCCCAATGGGCTGCGGAGCTGTAGCTGACTGTTGGGGACTGGGAGCAATGCTCCTGGTGCTCCAGGTCAGACAGAAGCCAAAGCAGCTGGGCTGAGTGTCCCCAACTGCAGGGCTGAGCACTGCATCTGGGGGGACTGGGCAAGCCAGCCCCCCCGTACAACAACACTGCAGGCCAGAGTAGCTGCACACAGGGGATGGGAGTGCTGGCTCCTGATACGCCATGCAGAAAGAGAGGGGCAGACAGGACAAGTGTCTCGGACTGCAGGGCTGAGAGCCACACATGAGGAGACCGGGCTAGGCGGCTCCCTGTGCGCCGCTAGTTAGACCAGCGCACTGACTGCTCAGGACCAGGAGCATAGCTCCTGATGTCCCAGCACCCCCAGGCAGATTAGCTGCCCCCTGGGGGCATTTAGAGGCAGCTTCCTGTACCCCCAGTGCGGAGAGGGGGACAGCAGCTGAGAGCTGCAGGGTGAAAAGTAGCCAGGGCATGGTCCCAGGCTGCAGAGCTAAAAGCCCTATGTTGGGGACTGGGAGCCTGGCTCCCAGTGTCTCAGCATGGCAGGGCTGGTTTGGTAAAGCCCAGCGCTGAGCACTGGGCACAGTATAAAAATACACCCAGGTACATAATGTTAACTAAAATGTACATATAAAATGCATGTGTGTTAAATGTATAATTTAAAGTAAAAAGTGCACTTACCTGTGGTCTGTGAAGGTCCAGGGGGATCCGGAGCTCTCTGTGGGCTGCTGGGTCCCCCAGCCTCTTCCCTAGGGGAATAAAATGTTCTCATATGCAGCCTCATGCCTGGAAGTGGTATGAGGAAGTGCATAGGAGGCTGGCTAAGGCAGCCAGCTAACTGTGGCAGGGTGTTCCAAATGAGCTTCCCTTCCATGGCCAGGAAAGCGTGCCCTGGGACCCTGCGCCCACCTCTGGAGCTCAGATTCGGGCAGAAGTGGCTGGCCTGGTCCCTTAGCAGATTCCTGGAAGTAGGGTTTTGGAGGGAAACCTCCCCCCAGCCCTAGACGAGCTGACTCCTGGGTGGCGACCAAAACACCAGGTAGTCTCAGGCTCAGGGGAGTGACCACTCCCCACTGTCCATAGGGGATAATGTTAAATGTGCATGTGGCCAGCACATGCACAGGTAATACACTTAAGGAGATTGGTTGGAAACCACAGGGTGGACTTACCCCCTGTGGAAATGTGTATTAGAGTGGCATAAAAGAAGGCTTCATGCCTGGTAATATTGTACATCTCTGAAAATCCTTTGTGGAGAAGAATTGCTTTAGCATCTTGTATGCTGATTATTTCCCTTCAATCCGAAGGGAGGGTCTTCTTTAAAACTTTGAGCAATAAACACCTTTTTGCCTTTACTTTGATTACATCTGTACCCTGTGACCAACAGAATTGCGCAAAATGCTATTCCGTTCTCAGGCTGTTCTGGGTAAGAGCTCAGTGTCTCCAAGTTCAAGCCCTCTGCCAGCTACCGTGCAGACCTGGTCTATTGCGAGTGATCAGGAGGAATCAGCTGACACCAATCAGGGGGTGGCCGCAGCTAGTCAAACCCATATGCAGCAGAGCGGTACCAGGTGCCGAGGTAGGAGCCTGATGGTACATAAAAAGCGATTCCAAGCGCTGATGGTAGAGTTTGGTGGTGGCAGCATCATTACGCCCAAGGCGCAGTGGGTGGAGTCAGTGACAGGCGGTCACTGACGGTGAGTGGGAGTCCGAAAGTGCTAATCCTAGATGAAAGGCGTCCGGTCACACAGACTCTCTACCAGTCTCAGCATTGCGACAGCACAGCGAGACTGATATATTCAGATTATTAACTGTTTTACACCAAGAACATCAGCCAGGACAGACTTCTTATATTCATTTATGTCCTACTTTACTATTATTTTTTTGTTGGTTTTAAATAGAGGCTAACAAATACTGCATTTAAAATTAATTTAATAGTTCAGTTTTAATACATTTGCAAGTGCACTCCCAAATACAGAATTACTTTTCTCAGTGAACATTCAATACATTATTACCATTCTTCTTCTATGCTTTAATTGTGCATTTTTATCAAAGCTTACTTGCTCTCTTCATAACTTAATACTGTTCTGAGCAATATATCGATTCGTACCTGTCTATACCTTCTAACAATCGATTCCTGCCTATACCTTCTAACAATGTTCCTGCCTATACCTTCTAATATTGTAGCTGTTTAGCGTAATGAGTCGCACAGTAAATAAATGCTTTCAGACTTTGAGTGTGGTTCCAAAGCACAAAAAGATATTATTCAATATAAAAAACAGATGGTTACATGCTGTGATCTAAATACAATTAGCGCAAGTAAATCATACAGACCCAAGGCACAGTTGTTACATACGCACGTGCTCTGGACCCAGATACCGGCATCAGCTATAGAAACCTCCGTCAACAGCACAGAAAGAAGACTCCAGACTGGGTTCAGAGAGCCCCCACATATACTCTTACAGGGATAGGCAATACAATAGAACAGGTTGGCATGATTCCATTGGTTCTCCATCGTGATGCTTTGGTTACATTATAGTTCATAGGTTAATTCAAATGGACACAAGTCAGACTCCGACAGCCCTTTGTCTCCCTGTTCCTGCTGCATGCAAATCTAAACTGTTAACATTACAGAGTACATTTGAATGTTTCAACTCTCTATAGTCCATAATTTGCAGATGCATGTTGCGATCATCTCACCGATGATACTGGAAATCTGTTGAGACACAGTGGATCAGTACAACACCAAACACGGTCTGCTTATCATGTACTAAACCTTAGATATCATATAACCTTTATTTCACAACATTAATCATTACTGAATAAACCTTGAATATTACACTTTAATACTAGGGAACCTTTTATGTAAGTGTGCAGTGTGTAAGTATTGGGGAATTGGGAGAAGACGCTAGTTATCGTTGTGCGACTATGTGTTTAATGGAGTAGACCATGATACGTGTTTTGTAGGGTTAATCATTTTATATGTTTTAGTGACTGTCTGCATTTACATGGTAAGGACTTCTAACTTCTTTCTATTGCGTGGGAATCGCACGACGCTAAATAATAGCATCGCCGTATGTACTTATAATGGCGAGGTTCATTAAAATGGCGCTGGGTGGCCAGTCGTAAAATGGCGTCTCATTGCCATTTGCAAGATGGTGTCGCCCCGATCTAATTTTAAACAGATCCTGTCTCAGCCAATTATCCGGCTTCGACAGTCCACCCTTTCATAGCAAACAACATGCTATCATACACTGATCTTAAATTTAATTTAGGCTTACATTATGACATATTATTTAATGTTATATTACGGGATGGCACAAGGTAGTTCTTAATCCATTAATAATGTGTCTCTAGGAGGGGACATAAAACTACCCTTATACACACACCGCGGATCTTGGGAGCTCAATGGAAAGATGTGGGGATGCACCAATCCTATAAAGGAAGTCTTGAGGGGGAGTAGGGACTTCTATTATTTGAGATGTTTAAAATAACAGTTTACTAGCACAATTGTATGCATGTCTAAATCTTATACATTATACGATGTACCTTCTAGTTCAGGGTTATAATGCAGTCTTACATTAACCTCAGTATTCATATTGTTACTACTGACCACCATCATAATTTAATTCCTTTGATTCACCTTATCTTTACATTTTCCACATTTCAACACAGTAGGAACCCACCTGACACATAAGCCAATTACTATGATGACAATCAGTATGAGGATCAGGAGTTTACCTATACTCACAATCATTTCCTGGACTCACTCTCCTAGACCTGAGAACCATTTCACTGGGTTCAACCATGAAACCCACTCCTCTACCTTCTCCTCTACTTCAGCCATTGAAGCATTATGGTTCTTTCGAAATTCCCATTTCAGCTGCAGAATTTCATCCATCTTTCGGTCTATCACTTGCTTGGGGTCGCTGGTATCATTCGTGACATAAGTGCAACACTTTACACCAAATTGGGTGGCCAAAGTTACGCAGTACCCTCCAGTAACAGCTGTTAAGTAATTTAATACTAATCTGTGTTGCACCAGTTCTTTCTTTTACACTTGCAACTTCCTACCTGTATACCTGAATGTGTCATCATACATCTCGGTGATATTATCTATCAATTTAGCAAGATCTTGGATATATCTAAAATTTAGTGTACCCCGAGCGATCCTTGTGGGATCCAATGCTACTAAAACTTGAAAGCCAGTTGTCTCACTAATTAACTGTGTAGCTTTATGTACATCACCAGGTATCATATTTCTTTTGTTTCTGTGTTCATACAGTGCGTGAAAATATGGTGACGGTGTGTCTTTATGAATACCAAGCATTTCAACATGTGTGAGGGTCATAACTTCTGGAATTACTCTTCCCAAATAACACAAACCTTCGGAACTCGGAGAGAGCCACTTATACGCTTTCCTTCCACATATAAAATATACATCATCGGGGAGAACATAAGGAATAGTAAACATCATTATTGTCGTACACATTTTTCTGGCAAGTGATCCTACTTCAGGTTCTCCCATTTAACTAATACATGTTTCGGGTTGTAATATCTTGGCACAATACCCTTCTGGTACCCTACCAATCATTTCTTTGGTGGAACTCAGTGTATATTTATACTGGAAGTGTCTTCCACTCAATCTAATTGTGCGTAACAGTTCATAATTCATATCTCACAATCAGCTCTTAGTGAGAAAGTCTTCGTCTGATTATTCCCAGTCACCTCCCAACTTCCTGGTTCATTGGAGTTGGTGATGTTTAAACATAAAAGTGATTATCTACTTGGCACTGGTGCAGTTTAAAATGGGGTGGCTTGGTATTAAGAAATTTTCCATCTAGTGCATGCCCTCTTTGTGATTCTATAATTTCAGAGACATTTAATGGGAATGGCACTAATCCTACATTATGCTGTCCTTGGGGCACATGAGAACACACCCAACAGTCGGTTTGGTTTAAAATTTTGCCTACCATGGTGTGATAGTCCTCTAAAGGATACCCACCCCAATACTGATTATACCTAGGTTGACACCGTTGGATGCAATTCTCATCAATTACGGACCCACAGAACTCACACATACAATAATCCTCAGACGATAGACCTTCACACTGTCTCCGAGAATCCAATATTGCAGATCTCTTAACAATTACAGTACTAAGATTGGTCAAACACTCCCCTGATTGGCATAGTACTTGTCCTTTAGACTCCACTCCATCAATACTGCCATCAGCTCCCATCTCCTCTATCGGTCCCCCGTCACAGAAACCTGAAATCCCTAAACAAACCAGGATGATGGAAACTCTGGAAGAGAATACAAAAATGAACACAGCAGACCAGTTCATTGCCGTAGCAAGGACCTGCAAATTTCTTTAGTTCAGATATCTCACTGCAACCTTTTAACCCTCCTGGAACAAGCTCTCGATCGACAGGTCCACGTTATCAGCCTCGTCTCCATCTTGTTTCTCCACCGGTTGGTTGACCTTCTTACAGTGAGTGGAATGGACCCAGGTATCTCTCTTGGCCACCTTCAAAGATGTGGTACTCATCAGCAACACCTGATACGGACCTACCCAATGATCAGTCAACAACCTGAACGCAAGAAATTTTTGATCATAATATATTCTCCAGGTTCAACATCATGACAGTTTGTTTCAGGCATATTATGGGACAACAATTTCAGTTTCTGCTGTTGCTGTTTTAACTGTTTACTCATTGTTATAAGATACCTTACAGTTACCTCATTATTACCTTTCAGATCTTCCTGCGGACTTATAATCAAATGAGGTTGTCTACCAAACTATTTCAAAGGGGGACAGATTTAGAGGGGGCTATGAGTGGTCCTTATGCTATGTAGGACCAACGGTAATGCTTCTGGCCATCCTAGTCCAGTCTCTGCCATGATCTTACTTAATTTATTTTTAATAGTACCGTTCATCCTCTCCACCTTGGCACTGGCTTGCGGTCGGTAGGGGTTATGAAGTCGACTATTAATACCCATCAGTTTACACATTTTTTGAAAAACATCACCTGTGAAATGAGTACAACTGTCACACTCAATAATTTTAGGAATACTGTATCTGCACACAAACTCCTGAACAATTTTCTTGGCAGTGAACGCAGCAGTATTAGTGGCAGCTGGATATGCCTCATCCCAATTGGAAAACACATCAGTGCACACTAATACATACTTGAGATTCCTGCAGGGTGGTAATTGGATGAAATCAATTTGTATTACCTGGAAAGGTCCGTCAGTCGGAGGAATGTGAGATGGTTAGGTGGGGATCGTTTTCCCAATGTTTTTCCTCAAGCAGGTCAGACAGGACATTGCTCTCTTTTCCGCTTGAGAAGAAAAACCCAGTGTGCACCAGTATGCTCTCACCAATTTGCACATACCTTGCTTTCCCAAATGAGTCAGACCATGCGCTGCCTCAGCCAGGCTGGGGTTGTATGCCTTGGGACCCAATGGCTTACCTTGTCGGTCCCTCCAGAGTCCAGAGGACTCTTGCCCACATCTCTTGGACCTCCAGACTGACTTTTCCTGGATAGAACACAAATTTTGCATCTCAATTAATTTCAGCATATCAATTGTTTGGAAAGTCATGATTTGTTCAATTGGTACATTCATTTTTAATCCTGCTGCACATTTTGCAGCTTCGTCTGCCCTGTTGTTGCCCAGTGACACCGGATCATCCTCACATGTATGGGCTTTGCACTTAATTACTGCCACTGCCTTTGGCAATTGGATTGCTGTTAATAGTCCTTTTATATGTTTGGAATGTGCAATTGATGTGCCTGCTGCTGTCATAAATTTTCTCAGATGCCATAAGGCACTGAAATCGTGTACTACCCTGAAGGCATACCTAAAGTCAGTGTAGATATTAGTAGATTTACCTTCCGCTAATTCATATGCTCTCTTTAGTGCCACCAGTTCCACCACTTGGGCCGAGTGTGGTGGACCTAAAGGTTCGGCTTCTATAACGTCCTCGTCATTTACCACAGCATAACCTGTACATAACTCTCCAGTGTCAGTTTGTCTATGACAACTCCCATCCATGTAAAATGTCACATCTACATTTTCTAAAGGTGTATCCCGTATGTCAGGTCTTGCAGTAAAGGTTTGATTCAGATATTCCATACAATCATGTGCATCAATATACCTGCAGAACTCATCTGTCGCCAGCGGCTCACCTCTCTCCACCCTTTGTGCATCATGTTGCACATATGGTAAATACGTAGCTGGGTTTAACGTACTGCACCTTTTGATGGTGATGTTTGCAAGTGCTATTAAGGCTAGTTCCCATTTTGTGAACCTAGTTGTGGAGACATGTCTGGTTTGGGCAGAGTTTAGCAAAGCAGATACAGCATATCATGCCCTAGTACTACATCCTCACTCTTACTGACCAATAGAGCAGTTGCTGCTACACTTCTTAAACACATTGGGAGTGATCTTGCCACAGTGTCCAATTGTGCACTGTAGTATGCTATGGGCCTACTGGCATCCCCATGTTTTTGTGTGAGGACACCTGCTGCGCAACTATAAGCTTCCGTACAACACAAATCAAAAGGTTTTTCATAGTCAGGTATTCCCAATGCAGGTGCTTTTGTCAGACTATCCTTGAGATTAAGGAAAGCCTTCTCTGTTTCCTCTGTGTGTATGACATGATCAGGCTTTGAGGAAGAGACTAAGGGCCTGATTCAGACCCGGTCGCAAGCGCTGAGCGCTCGCAACCGGGTCAATGGTGGCCCACAGCGCATGCGTACGACGGAGCCTGCACCATCGTGCACATGCGTGAGACCCGGCTAGCGACAGGTAATCCATCGCTCTGGGTCTCGCACGAAAGGGTGCGAGCTGTCGATGTTGAGTGACAGCTCACCCCCTTTGGTGGGTGGGCCAGGGGGGTGGCTGCCTAGACAGAGGCATTCTCGAGGGAATGCTTGCCATTTGGGGGGGCCCCACTGACATCACGAGTGGTGTTAGTGGAGAGCTTCCGGCTCTGTTAGAGCTGAAAGCTCTCTGGGGCTTGTGATGAATGAGACCCTACCACAAGGGTCTTGTTGCAAGCCCAATGGTCGCGATGGTCTTGATCATCGCGACCATCATCATGGCTGCTCGCTATAGCTGTGGGTGGTCACCCACAGCTATGCGAGCGGCTAAGAGGCTGCTCCAAAAAAAAAAAAGCCCGGCCCTGATTCAGAGCGAGCGCTCTGTCAGAGCGAGTGGCTCTGAATCAGGCCCTAAGTCCTGTAAAGGCAAGGCCAAAATAGAAAAACCTGGGATCCACATTCTGCAGTATTCACACATTCCCAAGAAGGTACGAATTTGCTGTTGGTTCTGCGGCAGTGTCATGTTCTGTATGGCCTGGATTCTGTCATTTGTGAGATGTCATAACACCTGAGTTAGGCAGTTTCCCAAATATTTAACCCTTGACTGGCATGGCTGTAGTTTGTCCCTAGCAACCTTGTGTCCTGTTTGCGAGAGATGAAGTTATAAAAGTTTAGTATCATTTAAACATGACATAAACGAATCAGAACATAACAATAAATCGTCCACATATTGTATTAGAACAGATCCATTGGCAGGTTGAAAAGATTGTACACAGTCATGTAAGGTCTGTGAGAAGATACTGGGGCTTTCTATGAAACCCTGGGGCAATCGTGTCCATGTGTATTGTACACACCTGTATGTAAAGGCAAATAGGTACTGACAGTCAGGATGAAGAGGTACAGAGAAGAAAGCAGAACAGAGGTCAATGACAGTGAAATGGGTTGCATTGGGTGGGATCTGCATAAGAATGACAGCTGGATTTGGCACTACGGGAAATTGTCTCTCTACCACCTTATTAACCCCTCTAAGGTCTTGTACCAGCCTATAACCCCTCCCACCACTCTTCTTTACAGGAAAGATGGGACTGTTGGCTACACTTGCTATACGAACTAAAATTCCCTGCTATAACAATCGCTCAATTATGAGGTAAACCCCTATTTCTACCTGCTGTTTTAATGGGTACTGGGGAATTTTAGGAACTTGCCTACCACTTTTTAGATTTACCATTACGGGACTTACATTTACCATTAATCCTGTGTCCTGTCCATCCTTGGTGCAATGTGAATCTGGAATTTGGGATAACATTTAATCTACCTGAGATGGATTTTCACTTAAACCAGTAGAGTGATACATTATCCTTTGGGGAGTGTCCAACATATCCCTCACCTCATGCGCAACTCTCTCTGGGATATCTAGAAATACACCATCAGGGGTACAATATATGACACATCCCATCTTACATAACAAATCCCTTTCTAGTAGGTTAGTAGGAGCCACTGCTGCCAGGAGGAAAGAATGCCTGGTATGCAATGGCCCGATAGTGACCTCTGTGGATTTTGTTAAAGGATAATGTTGCACTTTACCCATTATGCCCATTGTTGGTACTGTCTTGCTGGTTACCTGTAAGTTAGCGGGAGATTTTATCACTGACCTGGTCGCCCCTGTGTCTACAAGAAAAGGATATTTAGTACCAGCTACATCAACCATCATTACCGGTTCTTCCCTAGTACTTCCTGTTAATCTGACTATTTGTAGACTACAGGTATGACCTGACCCCTAGCGTTGACTCTCACTCTCCAATACAGCATTTAAGGCCACATTTGGAGCTGGTGACTGTTGTGGGTTTCCTGTACTCTGTGAATATCCCGTATGGGGATATACAGGTATTCCCTGGTTAGGGGGCCCTACCCTCTTCACCTTACAGTTCCTACTTACATGTCCCACTTGGTTGCAGTTAAAGCACCTTCGTGAGTGGGGTGGGTGAAAGGGTTGCTGTGTGGGTTGAGCAGATGGGAAGGATGGTGGGTGTGGGTAAGGATAATGAGGGAAATATGGTGGTTGTGGATAGTATGGGTTTTGTGGTTGTGTGTGATAAGTGGGGTAGGGCTGTATTTGTGGTTGTGCAGGATTGGTGAGGATGTGTAGCTGTGCAGGTGCAGGTGTGGCTGTGATGTTACAGTCATTCCTTCTAGACCTAGAATACTGACAGCCATTAGCTTCTCGCTCTGGGTCTCTCTCTTTTTAAGGATGTTCTTATCGTGTTCAATAGCGGATTCTATGGGTGTGTCTACAGTGACTCCTCTAAAGCCAGGTTGTGAGGTCTGAACTCGGGTCTTTAGGTTCTCCTTTAGACCATCCATAAGTACAGTGACGATCATTCCCCTGTGATGAGTGCTATCTTTAATATCTTCTATCCCAGTGTACTGGGTGATAGCCTGCAGAGCTCGGTTACAATAATTCTCTGCAGATTCACTCTCTTTTTGTTTGATGGTGAAAATTTTGGTCCCGTTAACTACTACTGGAAAATATACACCCAATTGAGTTACAATGCGGGAGATGTTACCTTGGTTAATTTCGTCTGTTAAGGGAACATCTCCATCCAATACACAATCCGTGATAAACTTTGTCACGTCGGTATTGTGTGGAAGGCAAGGCCTTAACACCACTCTCCAAACTTTATTGGTTGGCTCGTGAGAACTACCCAAATTCTTTCAAAATCTTTGGCATTTGGCTAATTCCTTTTTAGGGTCAGGGAAATCATTCATTATGGAATTTAGCTCAGCTCTTGTCTAAGGACAATGCATTGCTACTTCCCTTGTGGGCACTACACCGTTCGCATCCGCATTCCCATTCAGAACAGTTATTGTCCGGATAGGATGCAGACCGGCCGCAGTGCTACCTTTGACCTTGTTACCTGGCTGGGGATTTAGTCTTTTACTGCTACGTACAGGGTTAGCAACTTCCTCTACGGGTGTAGTGGATGTTAACACTTCCTGTACTATCACTGATGAAGATGGCGGCACCACTTGTGCATGTCGAGAGGGAACATCTAACATGTGTACAGCATGGGAAATGGCAGACATAACAACAGGCTCATCATCCGCATCATAAACATTTTCCTTATGATTACTGAAGAGAGGGTACAAGTTACTTTTTTATGAGTTTTTACATTGACTGTACCTCCACCCCCATCCGCATAGGGCGGCGGTGGTGCGCGTGAACCACTGGCGATACCTTCCACAATGCTACCTTGCTGCACGTGTGTGCTATTTCGAGGTGTGCACGCACCACAGTTTAGCGCTGTGGGTGCGTTCTCCTGTAATGTGCTCGTGACGCTGGTTTGCGTCGCATGCACACCTTTAAGCCACGCATCCCCCTCATGCTACCACAACTTTAAACATTTATATTTTACCTTTTTCACTCAAGAACGCACCATTCAGATGCTATATCGGACATTGGGCCTGATTCAGAGCCGCTTGTAAGCGGCCGCTCGTTTGCTCCGAGCGATGTTCGCACAACTGCGCATGCGTATGGGTTGTAATACGCATGCGCGAACCAGTCATTGCTGTCGGAAATTGTGTGCTCGCAAAATAGCGTATGCCTGCTAATTTGAGTGACAGGATGAGGCGTTTGTGGGTGGTAACAGGGGAAGGTGCTTGAAAACGGGGAGTGGAGATCCGAACGCAGGCGTGCCAAACGGTCAAAACGGGCGTTTTAAGGGTGTGCATAATTAACAAAGCAGCGTCATCGACCACGTCACTTGGTTGTTTCTTAGCCTGAACTGTTCGCATGATTGCGGTAGGAAAATCCAACCACAAGCACTGCGAGCAGTTCAGACACCTTTCGATGTACTCGATTAATCTAATAAATAGCGGAGATGACGTAGGATGCGAGTGGCCAGGGGGTGTCTTTACAAAATAGCGAGCTCATATTTCATTCGCTTGCTCAGACATAAAGGCGTCAACAGACTGCAAAGAGCGAGCGCTCAATTTAAATAGCCGGCCCCTTTTTCTGAACGAGCGAGCGCAAATTGCGTCCGGCTCTGAATCAGGCCCATTGTCCAATACCTCCTTATCAAAGCTACCAATCTGGGGAAAGGCCTAACACTCCTCATTGACATCTTAAACCATACATCACAGTACCTAGTTGCATAAGCACCGTACCTAGTATGCATAATATGCTGTGCCGAACCAAGCACCGCTTCCAACAGCAGCACATCATCTAACATCTCTACTGTTTGCATGGCTCCCATCCTGGGAGGACCCTACGTTTTTCAATAAAGATTTAAACCGGTGAAAGACACTCAAGGTACTTTCACTTACCTGTGGACGTCTTGGAAACAGGGCGTATCCACAAACTCTATGGAAGAAAAGTCTAGATGCTTTCACTCACCTATGGAAGAAGCTGCTTCCACACAGATCCCTTTTTGACTACCTTTCAGCTGCTAGTAGGTAACACTTACCCTTTTTTCCAGTGATTTTGTCCACCCTCTCTTCAGTTCACAATCACAGTTTAGCCACAACTGTGCGATTCAATTACAATGCTCAAATAAGCCTAACCGATTACTGAATGCTGCAATCACACTGAGAGCCGAAACTACAACAAAGACAACTACACCTGCTTATGTGTATAGACTGCGGTATCTTCTACCGAGCCACTAGGCCGACACCAGGCGCCTAGCACTTAAGGGTCCTACGATACCCTTAACTAGGGAACATGTTACCCCTACCAACAAATATTCACTGTTACACACCCTTTTCCTGCGCAGAAAAATACATGTTTTCCCAGACTATGGTAACACTGGTCAAGATGCTTACAACAAATCTATATATCAATGCAATCCCGATGGTTTTGTTCAAAAACATGTGGCAGCACTACCGGAAGTACGTATACGCTATTGTGTGACTAGTCGCATACACAATAATGAAACTTCCCCTTTTGAACACAAAAAGAAACTATTGATGAAGGAAAACAAACTTTTTCCTCCCTCGTCCCTGGATTCTCAATCAGCGCTCTAAAGCCACAATAACAGGTAGCGGACTCTCAGCAACAAAGTGATAGCAGGCACAATGCGTTCTCCTGTTAGGCGCCTCCACCCTTTTGCTGAGAGATCACTACCTAGTGTTACCTAGTGACCGGTAGCGTGATAAACACTGCGAGCCTCCAACTATCGATTCCTACCTGTCTATACCTTCTAACAATCGATTCCTGCCTATACCTTCTAACAATGTCCTGCCAATACCTTCTAATATTGTCGCTATTTAGCGTAATGAGTCGCACAGTAAATAAATGCTTTCAGACTTTGAGTGTGGTTCCAAAGCACAAAAAGATATTATTCAATATAAAAACAGATGGTTACACGTTGTGATCTAAATACAATTAGCGCAAGTAAATTATACAGACCCAAGGCACAGTTGTTACATACGCACGCACTCCGGTCCCAGATACCAGCATCAGCAATAGAAACCTCCGTCAACAGCACAGCAAGAAGACTCCCGACTGAGGTCAGAGAGCGCACATATATACTCTTACAGGGACAGGCAATACAATCGGACAGATTGGCATGATTCCACTGGTTCTCCGTCGTGATGCTTTTGTTACAGGATAGTTAATAGGTCAATTCAAATGGACACAAGTCAGACTCCGACAGCCCTTTGTCTCCTTTTTCCCGCTGCATAATAAATCTAAGCTGGTTACATTACACAGTACATTATAATGTTTTAACTCTCCATAGTCCATAGTTTGCAGACGCATGTTGCGATCTCCTCACCGATGATACCGGAAATCTGTTGAGACACAGTGGAACAGTACAACACCAAACACGGTCTGCTTATCATGTACTAAACCTTAGAGATCATAATACCTTTATTTCACAACATTAATAATTACTGAATAAACCTTGAATATTACACTTTAATACTAGGGAACTTTTTCTGTAAGTGTGCAGTGTGTAAGTATTGGAGAATTGGGAAAACACGTTAGTTAGCGTTGTGCAACTACGTGTTTGTGGAGTACACCATGGTATGTGTTTTGCAGGGTTAATCATTTTATATGTTTTAGTGACTGTCTGTATTTACATGGTAAGGACTTCTAACTTCTTTCTATTGCGTGGGAATCGCACGACGCTAAATAATAGCATCACCGTATGTACTTATAATGGCGAGGTTCATTAAAATGGCGCTGGGCAGCCAGTCGCAAAATGGCGTATCATTGCCATTCGCAAGATGGCGTCGCCCGATCTAATTTTAAACAGATCCTGTCTCAGCCAATTATCCAGCTTCAACAAATATATCCCCCTAACTGAACTCCTGAGACCTGTAGCTTCAGAAAGCCCTGATTAATGGCTGCTGAGCGTCTCATATAGGGAGGAGGGTGAGGGGAGGAGCAGCTCAGAGGTGGGAAACCTCTTGTGAGGGATCGCACTCTGGGCTGGGGGAGGGGCTGCCGGGGGAGAGCCTACCTCCCCGCTGCTGCATCAACCGCCGGGTGCTGCTGGCCTCTACATGGTCCCTGACGCCAGCTTTTAACTGCCCCGGTGGTCTAGTTGGGGAGCGGGTGAACCAGTCGCCCCACTACAGCGTCCTCTGGCAGGTCTCTACCGCCGGAGGTAAGAACTGCACAAAGGGCGATAAAATCAAAGCTTGGGGTGGCTGAAGCAGTCCCGCTGTCAAAAAAGGTGCGACCGATCCTGCCGGCACAAAATGAAGAACTGTCTGCCTGTGGCTGTGGTCGGCGTATATGTGGAGGAGGCCCGGGGCATCATGGAAGCTAAAGCTTTAACAGTTTGGTGCCCGGATCTCTCCAACACCCCCTGACATCCCTGCCCTGTGGATCCCCTATGGACGCTGAAGAAGAAACGCCTCCCTATTGTGATCCATGCACATTTGCAAAGCACCATCAGCCTAGTGCTGATGTGTTACCTGCTGGCCCGTCCCACTGCGCATGCACACAATCTGGCAAATGCCGTGAAATCTCGTGCACAGACTGAGATGCCCACAGAAACCTCCAGGCCACTGCATGTCAGCACAGAGACTGGCCGGTAATCCTACCGATATGTGAAAAAACAATAAGCCACGAAAGTGCGCTCATCTTTCTAAATATATTCTGAATGAGTTTCTGTCACCATACAATAGTATGGCAACTGCAAAATCGTTAGATGTTTTCAGATAATAGAGATTATGGACCTCATTCAGAGTTGGTCGTAAGCGGCCGCTCGGTTGTACGCATCCGATGTTTCCAAACCACGCATGCGCACGGTTAGTTGTGCGCATGTGCGTACGAGACCTTGCAATCCAAAATGCTGTAGATCGTACGGCTTACGAGCAGGAAGTGGCTTCCGAGAGTTGATTGACATGAAAGGCCGTTTGTGGGTGTTGACGGGGGTGGTGGTCTGAAAGCGCAGGCGTGCCTCACCATTTTCAGGGCGTTTCAGGGGTGTACATAAATTTCCTGCTTCGACCGACCTAGAAGGCCGCAAGTAGTAAAATGTCACTCTACGAGCAGGATGATCGTCCAGCTTAAGGTAGGGAAGGAGCTCACGCAAGCCACACAGTACAATCGAGAGAAGCAAATGTAACTGATGTTAGGAGTGATGTTTCTATTTGGAACCACACAATGCAAGCAGCTAATAATCGTTAGTTGTTACTATTAACACTGCTAATTGGCTGGTAAATGATTCAGGTGCGTTAGCGTTATTTAAATAATTGTGTATGCCTTAGGGTTTTTAGGTTTGTTAAAAGAACAAATAGCATTGTTTTGGCCGCAGCAGGGTTTTCAGATACCATGTATACTTTACAATTTATAAAAATTAACAATATTTTGCACATGTAAAACATTTTTTTTTATTCTGCATTCAACACATGCATTTTTAAAAAATTGTATGCCTGCATAATTTTAATTAAAAAAATCATTTGCCAATAATGACAAAAAAAAAGGAGATAGAGACATTGGTGACTAGAAATATATGGGGACTGGACATCAACAGGTGAGGGATGAGATAACCAGGGCTACTTTCGCTGTTTAGGACGGCTCGGAGGAAGAGGTAAGTTACAAACAGCCGACTGTCATGTGACACGCTGACTGGCCTGGCCAGAGGTAGATGGAATTGCCTCTGGCCTAGGCATAGGGCTTGCCATACTTGGGGGGGGTGGCTGTTGGGCTGCCAGAGGTGGTGGTCCTGGGAGGAAGGGAGTCTCGCTCCATCATGTCAAGTTGGTTTGCCTGCTCCTGGCCATTGGCCAAACGTACCAGGGCCACAGCACAGGTCTCCAGAGCCTCCGCCCCCCCCAGCAAACTGCCATCAATCCTCATCAGAGAGGTCTCCATCCTCAGGAGAACAGATCTGTTCTCCTGAGTTTGGCTGACCAACTTGATGAGGAGAGACAATGCTGGGGCAAATGGTGCCCCTGGAGTAGTCTCCACAGGATCCCCAGATGGATAACTTGAATCCTCCCCTGCAGAGTCTCCATCTGTGCTGGACCCAGACCTCACCTCAGGAGCACGCACTACACATTAAAGATTGGGGTTTTTTGGGGGTTTTTTTGAGGCACACATGTTTTAGCTTTCTACGTTTTTTTGACATACAATATTTACTTCATGTGGAGCATTAAAGTCAGCCATGTCAGTGTCCATAGTGGACACGCCGACTATCTCCTCTTCCGCCACACATGCCTCGGCCAACACCTCCAAAAGCATCAAGCTGAGCTCAACAGGGATGGGACCACCACCTGTCCCCGCAGGATTGTCCACCCTACTCCGTAACTTCCTCTTCAAATTATACTTGAAGTCCATCCATCTGACAATGTGTAAAGATAATTTCTCATGGTTATTCCATGGTTCATTTTTGTTTTTTTTACTTCACACCACTCACAATATAAAATCCTTACCTTTTTTTGACCACTTTAATGGATCTATCTGTTGTCCCAAAAGCATTGACAGCCCTGGTTATCTCTTCCAAAATCCTGCCCAGATATTTCTAGGTGCATGGACTAGATTTTCCATAGTCATTGTCACCAATGTCTCCATCTCGGCACATGAAAATGGCGGCTTCCGCACCCTTAAACGGCTTGGCCCAGCCTCCTCCTCTGTAGGGTTATCTGGATTCACAGCACCTACAAAATGTTATTATAATTCAATTTTTAGGACGCATGTTTATTTATTATTAACTGTTAAAGTGACAATTGCGAACATTGATTAACAAACTTACTTGTGTGTGGTGTGCTCTGGTTAGCAATTCTCCTTGGTAGCCATTTTTCATGAGTTTGGTAAAGCATGAAGAGTAGTGTGTTTGTGAGCACTATTTATACATGCGAGTGCATCCATGGATTGGATGCTCTTGCATCCATGTTTCCCTACGCACAAAGCATACCTGGACTGCATTAATTAATCAATCTGTAATTTCTGGCTTTATTTAAGGCCAAGCCAAATGGTCCCTTACTTGTGCGTTGTTGGTGGTTCTTTTTTTCAGGTTATCGTTTGGTGCTATTTTGTTGGTTTGCTGCTTGGGTTGTTTGGTGTGGAGAGGAGTATTGTAGAACACATCATTGGATTCAGACTCCGGTAAGTGTATCTGACTCCTGCATGACATGTTTTCCATTTTTGTATTTTTATTTTTACATTTTATTTTAGACTTTTACTTTGGTAAACGCAGTTTAGCTTACACTTTTTTGAGGACCAAGGTATTTTTTTTACTTTTATTTTTATGTTTTGTGATATTATCTACATTTTTTATTAATTTTGTAAATCTGTTTACTTTCACATAAAAACAAGTAATATAGTTGTGTTTTACTTCTACTTCATTTAAACTAATTTTTCAAAAATTTATTTTTATGCTTTTTTTAACACAAACAACACATGTAGGTGTTCCAGAAGATGGCACTGCCAAACCCTGTAAGAATATGCTACATTATGACTAAGCTAAGTAATTGTTTAATTTTTTAAAGGTTACAATATCAGCCCCACTAATTTTTCACAAATAAACATTTCAGAGCAACGTGGGCCAGCTCATCATAGCCATGTTGCCACACCTGAACCTTCCTTGGCATAGGCATAGGAGGCGTGCAAGGTCCAAGATATTTAGAACACGTGTCACCCTTTTTGGAATGCCTGATGACGTGGTGTTAACCACTTACCACCTCTCTCCAACAATTATCCTAGACACTCTTTCAATAATAAAGAATGATCTAGAAAGGTATTCACATTCCTACAGCAATACCACCACTAACACAGTTGTTGGTGGTGTTACATTTCTGCGCCTCAGGGTCCTTCCAGACCACTGTGGGTGTGGTGGGTGGCCTCTCCCAGCCATCATTCTACAGGATCCTGAGGCATGTGATACATGCATTTTTTAATCATGTAGCACAATTTATTAGTATGCCTTTGAATACGGAAGCCCTTGTTGTGGTTAAGCAGAAGTTTATGGACATTGCAGGTTTTCCACATGTCATAGGTGTAGTGGATGGCACACACATAGCACTTCAGCCACCTGCACACAATGAGCACATATTTAGGAACTGTAAACATTATCATTCAATGAATGTGATGGTGCTATTTGATGCCTCGCTCCAGATCCTCTCCCTGAATGCGAAGTTTGCTGGCTGCTCACATGATGCATACAGCATTCAGGGATTTGGCACACATTAACAAGACTGCAAGCTGGTGATGCGTGGCTTCTTGGTAAGTCAAACTACAGTATGTTACTAGTGTAAAAGTGTAATGTTTATTTTGGATATAAAAATCTTAATCTCATTTCCAATAGGCGACAGTGCATATCCTTGCATGCCCTGGCTGCTGACTCCTCACTTGACACCCACACCAGGGCCACAAACTCAATTTAATGCCACGTTTACCACCAGGCAGGTGGTGGAGCGCTGGATCGGCCTTTTAAAGAGCCGGTTCAGATGTCTCCACCACTCTGGTGGTGCACTCATGTACTCGCCGGATATGGTTTCTCAGATTGTGGTCCTGTGTGGGATATTTCACAACATTGCAATAAGGAGTTGAGTACCCATGCAGCCAGAGGATGCCTTGCCTGAGGATGGCCCCCATGAGGTAGGTAGTGTGAGGCTGTCTGGGGGGTCCAGATGCGATGATGTCGTTGCGAGATTTTTTAGGTATGTTTTTTCTTTTTAAGTTAATTTATATGTATATTTGACTTGCCCTTTCTGTTTGTTTGATTTGGCTTGTTTGTTTGTAAAAAAATTTTATTTTTGGAAACTAATTATGTTTTCTAACTTTTTCATTCTTCTCCCTACGACACTTTACATACCTGAAAAAAAATGGAACCCATTGGCAATACCCTGTAATGTTTTTGGGAAACCAACACCACTTTTGCTGGATTGGACCACCATGTGATTTTACATTTTGCTCAGTTTGTGAATTTGTTGGTTCAAACTTTGAGTTTACCTTCTCATTGTTTACTTTTTAATGTTCTATATGTGTTTTGTTGTTGTTTGACAAAAAAATACATATTATTTTAATACATCACAGACCATTTTGCTTGTGTTTTCTGGTTTAAAAATGTATTTTATCCCTAAAAGCATGTTGGCACCACTTTGTATTGACATTTAATCGTTACCATTTTTCAAACCGGAGTTTCTGTTTAAATGCAAATTTTTAGGTGTTAATGTAGAAAACACAAAACAAACAATGGCCACACATTAAATCAAGGTTACTAAACATATGTACCGGATTTTGGCAGTGCTAACACTATGGGAAGGACATCAACTTTGTAAACGAACCATTTTAAATGCAGAATTACACCTTTGCTTATTGTTAAAAAAGAGGACAATGGTAGTTCATTGGCACATTTTTAATAACAAAAACTTTTTTTTTTGAACAAAATTTTTTACACTCCAAAGTGGTCCAAGGACCCAATGATGCACTGGAAGTAACAAGAGACTTGGAGAAGGTGGCCACTCGATATAGTGAACTCCTCCCGTATGCTGGCAAGGAGGCTCTGGGTATCTGTAGAGATGAGAACGGTAATTTTTAGAACCAACATTTTAAATATGAATCCAATATTTCAAAAACAAACATTATTAGATGTCCTAAACAGTGGGGTGGACACAGTGATGTTATGGTGTAACCTAAACTTTTAACACCAAAGAAAAAAAAATTTTTTTAGGACTAAAAGAAATATAAATGAAGGCCAGGGGTTTAACCACATTGTGTGAATGTAGTATGGCTTGAAAATGCCAAAACCATCAAACAGATGTATTCCCCTAAAAAATGTAACATTTTAATGAGATTGGATACCCCAGAAAATTAAACCCCCCCCCCCCCAAAAAAAAACACCTCTTAAAGGGGCACATTACACAGGGGAATCCAAACTATGTGGCATAATAAATAAAACCTAGGGGGAAATTACCTCAGCTGGGAGTTTTTTAAGAAGTGATGATGTCCATAGAAAACAAACACATTGCAGATATTAACTTCTAGAATGTGTTAGATAATTGATAAGTCGAATGGGATTGGTTGCTAGGGGCAACATCACTTCTTAAATAGAACTCACATCTTAGTACATTTAACCCATAGTGTACACAACATTAACAAGGTTATTCAGTTTACTATCACCTCCCCAAGGGCTCTATTTACTACAATCTGCATTGGTAATGCAGATTGTAGTGTGATATTACCGAGTGAATTCGCATTGCGAATTCAGGCAATATCACAGGGATTTACTACAAATCCCTTGCAGGGACTGAGCTTGCGATAAAGCTCTGTCCCTGCTAATCCCCTTCGGAGCCTTATCACGGTATTTTCGCAAAAAATACCGTGATTAAGTGCACGCGCATGTGCTGACCATTCGCCACAGCTACCCGATCACCTGATGACCGGGCAGCAGTGCACTGTGGGAGACCAACTGACTGGAGGGGAGTCATCACCGGAGGCCCGATCACCAGTCCCTGGAGTTAGGTAAGTAATTTTTTTTTTTACAGTAATCAGCTTTAGACCACACAGCTGATTACAGGGACTGACTCCCGGCTCTGCTCTCCCCGTTAGAGCAGGGCAGGGGGCCGGGGGAGACCCTGGATAACGCCACCTCCAGGTGGTGTTATTATCACAGTGCTTTCCCCGGTATTTTTTTCACATTTATTTTTAGTAACTAGTAACTTTTTAGTAACTATGGTTAGATCACATTTCCCATTACAGTTATGGGAAATGGGATCTGCTTTACTAAAAATAAGTGATACTGGGGGTTGGAGTAGAATTTTACGAATTCTACTATAATTGCCCTGTAATAACTACAGGTGATACTAACATAATGTGAAAAGGGTGTGACAACACAAAACAGCCTCTATCACTTTATTTTAGTAAAAATAATGTTGATAAATAGAGCCCCAAGTCCTGTGGCATGGAGTAATTTAAACATGTATTTTATTCCACAAATAGGCAATGATATGCGTAACAAAAAAAATGATTTTCCAAATTTAGTGAAAAGCGAAAGGGATAATACTTCTGTGTGTTTCTAATTTGTTAAAAAACTACTGCATTTGTCATCCAGTTACAGAGTACACTGTAAAGTTGCTAATACTATTTTTAACCCCAAAAAAGGTAATTTGTAGAAAACATGAGCATGGTGGTGGATTGTCAAAAAACCTATGGCTTACAAATGGACACAATATAAAGTGTTACCAGTGACGTGACATTATGAGCGACTGTGTATACAATTCTGGACTTTACATTAAACATAGATTTGCAAATTTAACAATGTAAAAATAATATAAAAAAAAAAAATGCAGGGAATAAAATATTCACATCACATAACACAAATCTAAAAAAACATTGGAGCACAGTGTTAGCATTTCACAAACAAAGAAACATGATGTAACCGGAAAGGAGACAATTATGGACGGGCACAGCCTCAAAACATACCAACAATATATTGTGTGACATGAGTACGGTGCCAAAATTCACACACCCAGACTTTGAAAATGGCACCGAACCCTAAATATAAGCTGGGGAATCTCAACAAGCACACCATGGATAACAACACACATAACATCCTATTTCCATTAAGTCACATTGCAACCAATAAAAAAGCAGAAAAAAACATTACCTTGATTGGCTGCCGGGGAAGCAACCTCTGGAGATGGGGGAAGGGTGGGAGGGGAAAATGGGTGCAGATTGGGATACAGATTTTGGTTCGGAAGGGGTGAGTTGGGATGAGGGGGCAGGGAGGGAGGGTTACTGGGGCAGTATTGGGGTGGGGAGGGAAGGCTGGGTTGAGCAGGTGGGGAAGGTGAGGGGTAGGGTTGCAGGTTGGGTTGTGCATTGCGTCCATTTCTGGTGGCCCTTCTCTGTCTCCGCTGTTGGACTAAGAAGTGAAAATTGTGGTTATCATCTTTGCTTTGTTTGCACTCTCTGCCAAACCCCCACAGAATTAGCATACAGAAACATCTATAAAAAAGGTACATGACTATTGTCTAATGTTAAAAATGTCAGTTACTCAAAATACAATTTATTTAGTATTTTGAGTAACTGTATTTTGAGTATTTATACAATGTAAGTTGTCCCTATTGTACATTCTGTACAATAGGGACAACTTACATTACTGCTTGGTAACATCTTTTAAAACATATCGAAAATGTGAAGTGATTTTTAACTAAAAAAAAAAAGATTTTAAACAAACGCATACTTACAACGGCGTATTTGCGCCTGCAGATTGCCTAATAGAACTGGCAAACGCTGGCGAAGGTCCGACCAGCGCCTCTCTAATTGGGCTATATTGCGCCTATAGCCCAGATCTCGAAGGGCCCCCCGGACCTCCGATTGGGCCTGTTTCTTCAGCCTATTTGAGATGGGGGGCTCTGCGTTGGTCAGGTGGCGGTCTAGAATTGAGACCATAATGCCCAACTCCTGACGTGTAAAGGCCACGGCTCTCATGATGGCAATGGCAGGTTTTACAGTAAACATGAAATATACATGGGTGACATGAAAAATGATTGGCTAAAATATATACTAAGTTTTATCACTATTAATTTCTATTGGTCAATGCATTAATCATGTGACCCAAAAAATAAAGACATATATGATTGGTTAAAACACGCACTGTGCAATTTCAAAGTTAAGAGTGCAAAATATACAAACGGAGAAAGCAATTGCAAATTTAACCTGGAAAATCACAACATCCGAACATTTAAAAGTAAGAAACATTAAATTTTTATAAAAACAACCAAAAAACACAAACACGGACAAACAAAAGCATTAACTACATGACATCACAGGGCGCTCAGAGCTCTTGTTACAGCTCTGCATTCCGCGGTTCAATTTGTCACATAGCGCTGTTATAGCACATTTGTCACTCTCCTTACATCTTCCCCATGGTTATTTGTTCTTACATGCACTGGATTTATGATGTCAATGATCTGGAGGAATGCGCTGTCCCAGGTATAGGAAAGGGAAGCCCTGTATATCAACAAAGGAATACACCAGCCTATGGAATGTATGGAAGCTGCACCATCTCTGGTCATTCATTTTGCAAATCCTCTGCCTTACAAGACAGCCACCTATCCCCAGAGACATATCCCTGTCCAATGACGTCATCTAAAGGTCTAATTCAGCTAAAACAGAGAGACCACTTGTTGAAAAAGAAAAATGCCTGATTCTAGCACAGAACGATCACAATGGAAAATGAGGAAAGAAAGAAGACAGAGCCGGATTCAGGGATGGACGTATTGTACAGCCACAAGGAACTGGCTCTGCACCACCATCCAACTCTAATGCAGCAGGAGGGGTCTGTAGGAAATAGACATCTCCTTGCTCCATCTGAGATCCGTGCAGCGTTCTCAGATCGCCATTGCCACCATCCAGAAAACAGGGGTGACATGCTCCTATTTCCAGGAATGCTGGCAAGGCACACCCCCTTTTCACGCCCCAAAAGACAAAGCAGGTCAATCATGCTGAGGTTTGGGAGATCTACAAGCCAGATCGCAGGATCCATTCTGCACCTGTGCATACACAAACACCAAAATATCCAAGATGTATGCAAACCATCGGGTCTGTATGCATCTCTGAATCAGGCCCAGAGCCCCTAACTCCAAACCTTTCCCAGTTGAAGACATAACTGATAGTGAAGCAACCTTCTAGGAAACAAATGTAAACTCCATGGAATTCAACAGTTGGAACAGAGGGTGCTGCAGAGCCAGATCTCAGTGATCTATAGGAGATATATCTGTTCTGGTAAGGTGGTCTGCACTTCAGGCACTTCCATTTTCTATAAAAGAAAGATAAAGGGATAAGAGGTGAAGCTTAGCTTTACATCCCCTTCCATCCTCTTCCATCCCCTTTCATCCCCTTCCATCCTCTTCCATCCCCTTTCATCTCCTTCCATCTCCTTCCATCCCCTTTCATCTCCTTCCATCCTCTTCCATCTCCTTCCTTTTCTCTTCCATCCCCTTCCATCTCCTTCCAACTCCTTCCATCCTCTTCCATCTCCTTACATTTCCTTCCATCTACTTCAATCCTCTTCCATCTCCTTCCATCTCTTCCATCCCCTCCCATCTCCTTCCATTCTCTTCCATCCCCTTCCATCTCCTTCCATTCTCTTCCATCCCCTTCCATCTCCTTCCATCCTCTTCCTTTTCTCTTCCATCCTCTTCCATCTCCTTACATTTCCTTCCATCTACTTCCATCCCCTTCCATCTCCTTCCATTCTCTTCCATCCCCTTCCATCCCCTTTCATCTCCTTCCATCCTCTTCCAACCCCTTCCATCTCCTTTCATCCCCTTCCATCCCCTTCCATCTGAAAGTAGGAGGGAACCTCTTTCACAATAAGTAATAATAGCTTCTAAACACTGTGTAAATCTTGTATGAAACAGGTTTTAGAGCACTAAGCATGGTTTAAACTACACTATCAGAAAAACCCTAGCTCAGGTCTGGCCAACCTGTGGCTTTCCAGCTGTTGTGAAACTACAAGTCCCAGCATGCCCTGCTATGTTTTGCTATTAGGGAATGCTAACAATGGAGAAACACAGGTTGGCCAGGCCTGTCCTAGCAGAAAAGTGTTATAGAGGAGCACTCTGTGCAGCCTCTAGTCATTTGCCCAGAGCAGATGGGAACTAGGACCCGGTGTGGCTCTCCCCAGAGGTCTGACCTCCAACATATGCTACTGCACATATGCAGTTACACCACATGTCTTTGTCCTGTAGCATCCTGCATGGATGGACGTACTCCAAATACTCCAAACTGTGTAACGGCACAAGACTCCCATACTCCACTGTGTAACCACCGCTTAGCATAGCAAGCATCTCGCTGGTACTACTATATGCTACAGGCACTCCTAGTACATACAGTATACTGCACCTGGAATGCTTTGCCAAACTCTGCCAATAAATGGATCGCTGCTTCAACAAACAAGATGTTAAAGCCTTTGAGGCACATTCCAAGCTGGGCCCTTAGCAATGGTAAAGACCAGAATGATGCTACCAAGGGCACCATAACAATTTTCTTTCTTTACCCGCTTGAAGACCCAAGGAACCGTTGCTACTATAGTCAGTACCAGCCAAATGGTGGGCTGAAAATCCTTTACTCCCTGCTGCCGATAGGAACAAGAAAATTCAGATCAACTTCTTCACCAACTCTTCAAGCGTACCCCCAAACCCCGCACCCCAACAAATGTAAGTGCTGTAGAGGTTAAACGAATCTCCTGTATAATGGTGAATGACATCTCCTGTTTTAGCTTAAAAGCACATCCTCCTTTGTGTCCTGTGTGATAGAGAGAGAGGATAACTGGTAAAATGAGGAAGCAGTGTGAATTGGAATGTGAATCAACGGAACTGGCTCCATCAAATGGATTGTGACTGCAGCTGTGCTTCAGCTGACAAGGCCGCATCCTTCCAATGTGACCATCCCACTGTGTCCAGCCCATGCGACCATCCCACTGCGTCCAGCCCATGTGACCATCCCACTGTGACCATCCCATGCGACCATCCCACTGCATCCATCCCATGCGACCATCCCACTGCATCCATCCCATGCGACCATCCCATGCGACCATCCCACTGTGTCCATCCCATGTGACCATTCCACTGCGTCCATCCCATGTGACCATCCCACTGCGTCCAGCCCATGTGACCATCCCACTGCGTCCATCCCACTGCATCCATCCCATGCGACCATCCCACTGCGTCCATCCCATGCGACCATTCCACTGCGTCCATCCCATGTGACCATCCCATGCGACCATTCCACTGCGTCCATCCCATGGGACCATCCCACTGCGTCCATCCCATGCGACCATTCCACTGTGTCCAGCCCATGCGACCATCCCACTGTGTCCATCCCATGTGACCATCCCACTGCGTCCATCCCATGCAACCATTCCACTGCGTCCCCTGGTATTTAAGGAGCAAATCCACTCTGCACAGAACAGACTTCCAATTGCAGATATAAATTAAGCAGCGCTGATTGTAATAATGAATAATTACAATTTAATAGCACAAGTCAACAATAAGAAAATTGATAATAATGAAAATAGGTACATAAAACATTCAATAGTGGGAATGCATACATGAATAATTACTCATAGAAAACCCCTGCAGGCACAGTCAGAATAGATGGTCACCAGACCCAGTTCATTTAGGGCAGCACAGATGGTGTAGTGGTTAGCATTACTGCCTCACAGCACTGAGGTCATGGGTTCGATTCCCACCATGGCCCTAACTGTGTGGAGTTTGTATATTCTCCCTGTGATTGTGTGGGTTTCCTACATGTGATAGGGAATATAGATTGTAAGCTCCTCTGGGACAGGGACTGATGTGAGTGGCCGAATATTCTCTATAAAGTGCTGCAGAATATGTGTGCTATATAAATAACTTGTAATAAATAAATAAATATTGGTTTTCCAGCGTTAGAAATGTGTTACCGGCTTATAAAGTAGTCCAGCGTTACCTGGTATTTAGCAATGGCCTTTGAAGCTGATAGTCCCAAACGCATATGAATTGATCCAGTGTATCGCTGTTACCGGTATTCAGAAGCTGAAAGGTACTCAATCCAGGCAATGTCCCAAGGTGTACAGGTGCTTGTTCCTATACAGTGCTGAGTGTCAGACTGATTTCCTCCTACTTGTCTGTCCCACCTGCAGTGACTGCCAGAATGCTGCGCATACTGCTCTGGGGACAAAACTGCAAGGAGGGGACCTTATCACCCCTCCGAGCAGTATTTGGCTGATCTCTGCAAGTGATTGATCAGTCCCCACTGTAATTTGAGGGGGGAGAGGGTGCCATGCATATCTACCCCCCCTCCCATTTATGTGCCTACTGGGACCATCTTCTGGTTAGATTTTCCCCACATCCAGTGCATATGCCTACTGGGCACAAATGCCATCCACCCACAGCGCATGGGAATAGGGGAAGCCGATGGACAGAATCCTGACTGTCTTATCCCGGCAAGGGTTAAATGACAGGCGTCGAAATCCTGACGCCTGCCATTTTCCCTATACCGGGAGTCAGACACCCGTCTTACCGATCGAAGGTAAGCCGGGAGCTGACAGCCACGTGGGGGACTTAGGGTTAGGCACCCCCCTGGGAGGTTAGGTTTAGGCTAGGGTGTGACCGGATGCCTTTCGTCTAGGCTGGCCCTGGTCATGGGTTAGTGCTTTCGGGACTCCCACTCACCATCATTGACCGCCTGTCACTAACTCCGCCCACTGCGCCGTGCTGCCACCACCAAACTCTACCATCAGCATTTACAAATGCTTATTAGGTACTCAGGCTCCTACCTCGGCACCTGGAACCGCTTCTGCTTGCGTATGCATTTGACTAGCTGCCGCCACACCTCCTGATTGGTGTCGGCTGATTCCTCCTGATCCCTCGCAATGGACCAAGTCTGCACGGTAGCTTGGCAGAGGGCTTGAACTTGGAGACGCTGAACTCTTATCCAGAACAGCCAGAGAACGGAGTAGCATTTGGCGCAATTCTGTTGGTCGCAGGATTGAGGCAATTGAAGTAAAGGCAAACAGTGTTTTATTGCTCAAAGTCTTAAAGAAGACCCTCCCTTCGGATTGAAGGGGAATATCAGCATATTCAGGCCCCCTTTTTATATCATTCTAATACACATTTCCACAGGGGGTAAGTCCGCCCTGTGGTTTCCAACCAATCACCTTAAGTGCATGACCTGTGCATGTGCTGGCCTCATGCACATTTAACATTGTCCCTTATGGCAAGGGGGAGTGGTGACTCCCCTGTGCCTGAGCTTAACCTTGGAGCTGGGCAATGCCCCCAGGGCTCAGCTCCGTCTGGATACAGCCTGGGAAGATAAGGATCTCCCTCAGAAAACGGACTTCCAGGAATCTGCTAAGGGACCAAGCTTGCTACCTCTGCCTGAATCTGAGCTCCAGAGGTGGGCAAGCAGGGTCCCTGGCAGAGACTCATGGCCCCAGCATTTGGAGCTTGCTGGAAATTCTTAGCTGGCTGCATTAGCCAGCTCCCTATGCACCCCCTCATCCCACTTCCAGGCATGAGGCCGCATAGGAGAACATTTTATTCCCCTAGAGAAGAGGCTGGGGGACCCAGCAGCCCACAGAGAGCTCCAGATCCCCCTGGACCTCCACAGACCACAGGTAAGTGCACTTTTCCTTAAATTATACATTTATATACAATTTAAATATACATTTTATTTAACAATATGTACCTAGGGGTGTGCTTTTAACTGTGCCCAGCGCTGGGCTTTACTTAACTCAGCCCTTACATGCTGAGACATAGGGCTTTTAGCTCTGCAGCCTGGGACCATGCCGTGGCTGCAGCAGCTGTACTTTCCACCCAGCAGCTCTCAGCTGTTGTCCCCCTCTCCGTGCTGGGGGTACAGGAGCTGACTGTCCCCTGCCCCCAGTGGGCAGACAATCTGCATGGGAGTGCTGGGGCAATGGGAGCTATGCTCCCGGTCCCCTGCGGTCAGTGCGCCATCCTAACTAGCAGTGCACAGGGAACCGGCTAGCCCAGTCCCCTCATGTGTGGCTCTCAGCCCTGCAGTCTGGCACACTTGTCCCGGCTGCAGCCTCGTCTGCCCCTCTCTTTCTGCATGTAGTATCAGGAGCCAGCACTCCCGACCCCATGAGTGTGGCCGCTCCGCACTTCACTGGGAGCCGGCTTCCCCAGTCTGCCAGTGTGCGGCTCCTAAGCCCTACCCTCCGCTGTCTGGCTACAGTAAGCAGCCAGCACAGAGAGACCATCGGTGCTCCCCCCACATTCCCCTCTCTCTCTGTGATCCCACCACATACCCCTCTCTCTCAGCGATCCCCCACATTCCCCTCTCTCTCAGCGATCCCCCACATTCCCCTCTCTCACAGCGATCCCACCACATTCCCCTCTCTCTCAGCGATCTCACCACATTCCCCTCTCTCTCAGCGATCCCCCACATTCCCCTCTCAGCTATCCCCCCCATATTCCCCTCTCTCTCAGCAATCCCCCCACATTCCCCTCTCTCTCAGTGATCCCACCACATTCCCCTCTCTCTCAGCGATCCCCCACATTCCCCTCTCAGCTATCCCCCCCATATTCCCCTCTCTCAGAGATCCCACCACATTCCCCTCTTTCAGCGATCCCCCACATTCCCCTCTCTCAGTGATCCCACCACATTCCCCTCTTTCAGCGATCCCCCACATTCCCCTCTCTCAGCGATCCCCCCACATTCCCCTCTCTCTCAGGGATACCCCACATTCCCCTCTCTCTCAGCGATCCCCCTACATTCCCCTCTCTCTCAGCGATCCCACAACATTCCCCTCTCTCTCAGCAATCCCACCACATTCCCTCTCTCAGCAATCTCACATTCCCCTCTCTCTCAGCGATCCCACCACATTCACCACTCTCTCAGTGGTCCCCCCATTCCCCTCTCTCTCAGCGATCCCCCACATTCCCCTCTCAGCTATCCCCCCCATATTCCCCTCTCTCTCAGCTATCCCCCCCATATTCCCCTCTCTTTCAGCGATCCCCCACATTCCCCTCTCTCTCAGCGATCCTCCCATATTCCCCTCTCTCAGCGATCCCCCAAATTCCCCTCTCAGCGATCCCACCACATTCCCCTCTCTCAGCAATCCCCCACATTCCCCTCTCAGCAATCCCCACACATTCCCCTCTCTCAGCGATCCCACCACATTCCCCTCTCTCAGCAATCCCCACATTCCCCTCTCTGAGATTCCCTCTGAAATCCCCTCTCTCAGCGATCCCCCAATTATCCTCTCAGCGATCCCACCACACCATAGCGATCTCTCTCTCAGCGATCCCAACACATTCCCCTCTCTCAGCGATCCCACCACATTCCCCTCTCAGCAATCCCCACATTCCCCTCTCTCAGCGATCCCCCACATTCCCCTCTCTGAGATTCCCTCTGAAATCCCCTCTCTCAGCGATCCCCCAATTATCCTCTCTCAGCGATCCCCCACATTCCCCTTGGTGATCCCACCACATTGCAGCGATCCACCACACCATAGCAATCTCTCTTTCAATGATCCTCCCCATTCCCCTCTCAGCGATCCCCTCTATAATCCCCTCTCTCAGTGATCCCCCCCACAATACCCTCTTTTTTTGTGATCCCCCACATTCCCCTCTCTCAGCGATCCCCTCTATAATCCCCTCTCTCTCTCAGTGATCCCGCCATTACCCTCCTTTTTTGTGATCCCCCCACATTCCCCTCACTCTCTCAGCGATCCCCCCACATTCCCCTCTCTCTCAGCGATGCCCCCCACATTACCCTCTTTTTTTGTGATCCCCCACATTCCCCTCTCTCAACGATCCCCTCTCTTAGCGATCCCCCCCACCTTCCCATCTCTGTGCGATCTCCCCCATATTCTCCCCTCTCTCAGCGATCCCCCCCACACTCCCCTCTCGTCTCAGCGATCCCCTCTATAATCCCCTCTTCTCAGCGATTCCCTCTATAGTCCCCTCTCTTTCAGCGATCTCCCCCACCTTCCCATCTCTCAGCGATCTCCCCCACATTCCCCTCTCATCTCAGCAATCCCCTCTATAATCCCCTCTCTTCTCAGCAATCCTCTCTATAATCCCCTCTCTCAGCGATCCCCCCACATTACCCTCTGTATGTCAGTGACCCCACCACACACACTTCCCTCTGCCTGTCAGTGACACACACACTCCCCTCTGCCTGTTAGTGACACACACACTCCCCTCTGCCTGTCAGTGACACACACTTCCCTCTGCCTGTCAGTGACACACACACTCCCCTCTGCCTGTTAGTGACACACACACTCCCCTCTGCCTGTCAGTGACACACACTTCCCTCTGCCTGTCAGTGACACACACACACTCCCCTCTGCCTGTCAGTGACACACACATTCCCCTCTGCCTGTCAGTGACACACACACTCCTCTCTGCCTGTCAGTGACCCACACACTCCCCTCTGCCTGTCAGTGACACACACACACTCCCCTCTGCCTGTCAGTGACACACACACACTCCCCTCTGCTTGTCAGTGACACACACACTCCCCTCTGCCTGTCAGTGACACACACACTCCCCTCTGCCTGTCAGTGACACACACACACTCCCCTCTGCCTGTCAGTGACACACACACACACATTCCCCTATGCCTGTCAGTGACACACACACTCCCCTCTGCCTGTCAGTGACACACACACTCCCCTCTGCCTGTCAGTGACACACACACACTCCCCTCTGCCTGTCAGTGACACACACACACACATTCCCCTATGCCTGTCAGTGACACACACACTCCCCTCTGCCTGTCAGTGACACACACACTCCCCTCTTCCTGTCAGTGACACACACACTCCCCTCTGCCTGTCAGTGACACACACACACTCCCCTCTGCCTGTCAGTGACACACACACACACACTCCCCTCTGCCTGTCAGTGACACACACACTCCCCTCTGCCTGTCAGTGACACACACACACTCCCCTCTGCCTGTCAGTGACACACACACACACACTCCCCTCTGCCTGTCAGTGACACACACACACACATTCCACTCTGCCTGTCAGTGACACACACACACTCCCCTCTGCCTGTCAGTGACACACACACACATTCCCCTCTGCCTGTCCGTGACACACACACTCCCCTGATTTCAAAAGGGCAGAATGCCTTGGGCATGCATGCCCATAAACAGGATTTTGGTACTTACCGATAAATCCCTTTCTCCAGGGGACACAGGAGTCTCAGTGCAGTGGGGTATAGATGTGGGATAACTGGGTGCTGGCACTTTAATAAATCTGAATAGTAGCTACCTCCTCCCCCTCTATACCACCCTACAGATCAGTCTTAAGAAACGAGCCCGAGAAGAGCTGGAAAATAGAATAGAGGAGAAGAGAAGCTAGAACATACATGAACAAACAAGCAAATATGCAACATATCAAGCAGACCTTGAAGAAAAACGACTGTCCAAGCCAGGAAGATCAATAACCAAAGCAGGTGGAACAGCGCCTGCTGGGCGTCCAGTGTCCCCTGTGGAATCAGAGAAAGGGATTTTTATCGGTAAGTACCAAAATCCTGTTTTCTCCTTCATCCACTAGGGGACACTGGAGTCTCAGTACAGTGGGGACGTCCCAGAGCTCACATTCCAGGCGGGAGAGCACTGGGAACCCTGCAAAACAGCATGGCCATACTGTGAAGCAGATGCCGCAAACCTGTCAAAACTGAAAAAGTATGCCGGCCTGACCAAGTGGCCGCCCGACAAAGATGGGTCAGGGAAACACTGCAGGCAGCCGCCCACAAAGGACCCACCGAGCATGTAGAATAAGCTGTGATTGAAATAGGCTTGTCTGATTGTCAAACAAATCCATCTAGAACTAGTTGCCTTAGAAGCTGGCCAGCCTGGACGCGCCATATCATATCGAACAAACAGCGTATCCGACTTCCGGAGGGATGCAGTCCTATCAACAAATCCGAAGAATCTTTAAACACCGGAACCACATTTGGTTGGTTGATGTGAAACGCAGACACTGAGTAGTAGCTCAGCCCTATCCTCATGAAAAATGAGGTAAGGCGGACGACAAGAAAGCGCCCCTAGCTCTGACACATGCCTAGTAGAGGCGAGCGCCAAAAGGAGAACCACTTTCCATGATAAAAATTTAAATTTCAGTCTGTAAAAGTTCAAATAGGGAAGACTCTAGAAAAGAGAGGACCAAATCCAAATCCCATGGGGCCGTTGGAGGTACAAATGGAGGTTGTAACCCGACAACCCCTTGTAGAAATGTTTGGACATCCGGCAATAATGCTCGTTTCTTCTAAAAGAAAATCGACAGCCAATATTTGAAGCTTCAAAGATCCCAGACGAAGACCTTCTGATAAACCAGCCTGTAGAAAAAGAAGCAGCCTGGCTAAGTTGAAATCTGATGGTGGCACACCCTTACGTTCACACCAGGTGACATATGCCTTCCATATATGATAGTGCTTTGAAGTAACTTCCTTTCTAGCCCTTAACATAGTTGGAATCACCATGAAAGTGATGCCCTTCTTTCTTAAGATAGCCTTTCAACAGCCATGCCATCAAACAAAGCCGCTTTAAGTCCTGATAGATAAACGGATCCTGTTGCAGTAGATCTTCTTGCAGAGGAAGAAGCCACAGGTCATCTATCAGTAGAAGACGTAGGTTGGAATACCATGCCTGTCTGGAGCTACCAACAGAACCTTTACCCTTTCTCGTTTGATTCTTTGAAGCAGATGAGGAAGAAGTGGGAGTGGTGGAAACGGGTAAACAAACTGAAATGCCAATGAGCATCAACTGCCACCGCCTGTGGATCTCTTGTCCATGAGCAGTAAAGTGGCAGTTGATGGTTCAATCTCGATGCCATGAGATCTACCTGAGGGAGACCGCAACACTGAATCAGCTGTTGAAAGACCTGTGGATTGAGCATCCATTCTCCCGGATAAATGTCTTGTCGATTGAGGTAGTCGGCCTCCCAATTTTCTACCCCTGGGATGAAAATTGCTGATATCGCTACAGCAAATTTCTCTGCCCAGAGAAGAATGCGGCTTACCTCCCTCATGACGGACTGACTCTTGGTGCCGCCTTATCTGTTGATGTACACCACAGCCGTGGCATTGTCGGACAGCACTATGATGGCACAGCCCTTCAACAGAGGAAGTGCTACCTGAAGAGCATAGAATACGGCCCTTAGCTCCAGAATGTTTATGGGCAGTACCTCCTCCAGTCGAGTCCAGCGGCCCTGAAAGTGTCTTCCCCAAGTCACTGCCCCCCATCCACTCAGACTGGCATCTGTGGTGAGGAGAATGAATTCCCACTGTCACAGCCAGGGTATTTCAGCATGGCGTTAGGCAGGTGTTACCTGTGAGGTCGTTGTGGTGCGGGCTGTCTGGTGGTGGAGCAGGTGTCTGGCGGGGGGCTTTGGCTGCACGCGTTGTTGTGCGGGCCTGTTGTCACTCTGCGCTGGTAAGGCCTGGCGGTGTCTTCGTTCCGTTTGGCATGGTCGCCGCCATTTTGCCTTCTGGTCATGTGATGCGGCTGGCCAATCCTGGTGAGTCACATGTTCCCTCCGGCCAGTAACAGCACGGCATGGGGTATTTAGGAAGGTTCAGTGCCTTCCTTCTTTGCCAGTGCAACGTGTATCTCAGCCTAGCTGAGAGGGAGTTCTCTGTGCTTATCCTGTTCCTGTGTAATTCGCTGTCTGCCAGTCAGCTCCTAGCTTCTGCTGGACCACCCCACTTCCTCCATCACCCTTGCCCATACCTGAGCCTGCTGACATCCCGCTCATTTGCCTTAGTTCACTACCTGCATACCTGGCTTATTATTTCCTGCATCACTACCTGCATACCTGGCTTATTATTTCCTGCATCACTACCTGCATACCTAGTTGATTATTCCAGTCTCACTACCTGCACACCTGGACAGTTCTAATTGTTTCTACTTGGACATTAACCCATTACTCCCACCACAGAACGCTAGTGCACATTTATATATTCCTGGACTTTTATTTACTGTCATATTTTATGTCTACTTATTAAAAATCCTAGTTTTTTATTCAAACCCGCTTCTGTGATCACTCCTCCTACCACCCCGGGTCCACAAATAACCCAGAACATAACAGTTTGCACAGGCCTCATGGAGCCGGCCACGGATCAGGAGTGGATTTGTTCCGGTGCATTTCTGGTCATTTAGAAAATCTGGAAAACATGCAGCAAAAGATGGCTCAATTCCTGCAAGAGATGTCTAAGCGATAGGATAGTTTGCAAACTTCCTTTTCTACCCCTGGAGTGCCAGCATCTACATCCACATCAGCGTCTGGGAATACAGGAGGCAGATCATCTCCCCGCTTACATCTTCCTTTACCAAGTAAATTTGACGGCAACCCTAAACTCTGCCGAGGATTCCTAAATCAGTGTGACATACATTTTACCCTGCAGCCTGACAACTTTCTAACTGCAAGAACTAAAGTGGCTTATATAGTCTCTCTGTTATCCAGCCAGGCCTTGGAATGGGCTTCCCCACTCTGGGAGCGCTCAGATCCGCTGCTGGATAATTACGCAGGCTTTGTGTCATCCTTCAGGAGGATTTTCGATGAACCTGGGCGTACTGTATCAGCATCATCAAACAGGGGTTCGTCCTGTCAGTCAATATGCCATGCAATTTCAAATTTTAGCATCAGAGCTCAAATGGAATGAGGAAGCCCTCACCTCAGCCTTCTGGCATGGGTTGTCAGCAAGACTAAAGGATGATCTAGTCACTCGAGAGCTTCCTACTAATCTGAATGACATGATTTCGTTGTGTATCAAAGTTGACCTATGCTTCAGGGAACATCAGGCTGAAAAACACAGAACTGACCGGCAAAGGTCATTTGCCCCCTCCATTTCTACCCGTCCCATTCCTTCTCCTACTGAAGAGGAGCCTATGCAGGTGAATCATACACACCTCTCCAAAGAACGTCAGAGAAGAATGCGAAAGAACCTCCGTCTGTACTGCGGAGAGTCATGTCACCTGCTGATCTCCTGCCTCCGTAAACCGGGAAATGCCAAATCCTAACTGACCCTGGAGACATCAAGTTAGGAGTTATGAGCCTCCAAAAATTAAAGATTTCACGATTACCCTAGCTTTGGATCTTAAACCCAAACCTGTCTTTGCTACTGCTCTACTTGACTCGGGAGCAGCCGGAAATTTCATAACGTCTAGTTTCATAGATAAATTTCAGATTCCTTGTTTGTCTCTCAACCATGCCATCTCTCTGATCTCTATAGACGGACGCCCTCTAACTAACGGGATAGTCACCAAGGAGACTCAACCAGTGTTGGTCCGTATTGGGGCACTTCATTCTTCTGAGTCCTTAAAATTCCTGGTGATATCAGAGGCCTCTCAAGAAATTGTTCTTGGTCTACCCTGGTTGTGTCAACATAATCCCAGGATAGATTGGAGTTCTATGCAGATTCTGTCATGGGGTATGGACGGTCAGAAATCCTGTCTTCCAAAAATTCGACCTGTAGGAAAGACAGTTCCATTAGTTTCTTCTGCCATTCCCAAGGAATATCAGATGTTCGCCGACGTGTTCTCTGAGCAGCAAGCAAATATCTTACCTCCTCATAGGGAATGGGACTTTCCAATTGATTTGATACCTGATAAGATACCACCTCGTGGTCGTACCTATTTGCTGTCCTTGCCTGAGACTCAAGCCATGACCGAGTACATCTGAGACAACATGGCAAAGGTGTTCATTCGCCCCTCTACTTCACTTGCCGGAGCTGAATTTTTCTTCGTTAGCAAGAAGGATGGTGGTTTAAGACCATGTATCGATTATCGAGGCCTTAATGACATTACTGTAAAGAATCGATACCCTCTTCCCCTGATTACTGAGTTGTTTGATAGAGTCAAGGGCTCTGTCATTTTTTCTATACTGGATCTGAGAGGGGCTTACAATCTCATTCGTATTCAAGCTGGCGATGAATGGAAGACCGCTTTTAATACCAGAGATGGACATTTCGAATATTTAGTAATCCCTTTTGGATTGTGCAATGCCCCTGCTGTCTTTCAGAGTTTCGTTAATGAGATTTTCCGGGACCTGTTATATGTTTCAGTTGTTGTCTATCTGGACGATATACTGATTTTTTCATCCTCTGTAGCTAAACATCATGAATATGTTAAAGAAGTTTTGACCCGTTTGAGAGAAAACCACCTTTACTGCAAACTGGAGAAGTGTGTCTTTGGAGTGCCCAGTGTACCTTTTCTCGACTACGTTATTTCTGGCTCCAGTTTGGAAATGGACCCCAAGAAGGTACAAGCAATTCTGGATTGGACCCGACCTCAGACACTGAAAGCCATCCAGAGATTGTTGGGCTTCGCCAATTATTATAGATGCTTCATTAAGGGATTTTCTATATTGCTGGCTCCCATTACAGCCTTGACTCGCGAAGGTGCTAAGTTTCCATTTACTGTATTTACGGACCATAGAAATCTATTTCTCAAAAACCTTCAATGTGTGAGTCCTTGTTTAGTCCGCTGGGCAATATTCTTTACCAGGTTTCAGTTCACCCTGACCTTCCGGTCTGGAGCACTTAATCAGAAGGCTGATGCCCTATTGAGATCTCTCCTCTGTGATGATCAATCTGAAAATCAAAGCAATACCCCTGTCTTGGAATCAAGAGTTTTTGCCACATTACAGGTTCAGCCTCCTACAGGAAAATAGTTTGTGGCCCCGGAATTAAGGAAGCGGCTTCTCACTTCGCAGGGCACTCAGGCACTCGAAAGACTTTGGAGTTCCTGAAAAGACACTATTGGTGGCCTTCTATGAAGGCAGATATAATGGATTTTATCTCTTCCTGCTCCTCCTGTGCCCAGCATAAATCATCACGACAAGCTCCAGCTGGGGAATTGCTTCCACTACCCACTCCATCACATCCATGAACGCATCTCTCCATGGATTTCGTCACAGACCTGCCAGTCTCTCAAGGCTTCAATACTATCTGGGTTGTAATAGACCGATTCTCTAAGATGGTCCACTATATACCTTTGAAGAAGTTACCTTCTGCTCCTGACCTGGCAGTAGTTCGTCCAACACATATTTCGTCATCATGGCCTTCCTGCTGAAATTGTATCTGACCGTGGTGTGCAGTTTACTGCAAAATTCTGGAGGGCTTTGTGTTCTGTTCTTCAAGTGAAGTTAAACTTTTCCACGGCCTACCATCCGCAAAGCAACAGCTCCACCGAGAGAGTTTATCAAGATCTAGAGACTTTCTTAAGAATTTTTATGTCATCTTCCCAGGACAATTGGGCTGACTTGCTGCCGTGGGCAGAGTTTGCACATAATGTTTCATCCTCGTGTTCCCAAATTCCGAAGCCTGCCTGTTTTTGATGTCCTGGCCGTGGAGGACACAGTGCGGAATTTTGCTGCCATCTGGACTCAAGAACGGTCTGATTTGCTGAAGGCATCCTCTTGCTATAAGACCCAGGCCGATAAGAAGCGTAGAATAGTTCCACGCATGCAAGTTGGAAGCCAGGTCTGGTTGTCCACCCGGAATCTTCGTCTGAGAGTTCCTTCAATTAAATTTGCACCACGCTTCATTGGTCCCTTCACCATAACAGAAGTCATTAATCCAGTGGCCTATCGTCTACAGTTACCTGAATACCTAAAAATCCCTAATTCCTTCCATGCTTATTAAAGCCCCTAGTTCTGAATAGGCTCCACAGTGCTCTACCTGCTTCTCCTCGAGTCCAGACGGAGAGAGGAGTTGAGTTTGAGGTCGCCCAGGTCTTGGACTCTCGTCTACGCAGAGGTCATCTACAGTATTTGCTACACTGGAAAGGTTACGGTCCAGAGGAACGTTGCTGGACCGATGCTCGTGATGTCCACGCTCCCACACTCATCAGATTTCATTCTGCCCATCCGGAGAAGCCTGGTGAGTGTCCTGAGGCCACCCCAAAAGGGGGGGGATACTATAACGGCCAGAGTATTTCAGCATGACGCTAGGCGGGTGTTACCTGTGAGGTCGTTGTGGCGCGGGCTGTCTGGTGGCGGAGCTGGTGTCTGGCGGGGGGCTTTGGTTGCACGCGTTGTTGTGCGGGCCTGTTGTCACTCTGCGCTGGTAAGGCCTGGAGGTGTCTCTCGTTCCATTTGGCATGGGCTGGCCATTTTGCCTTCTGGTCATGTGATGCGGCTGGCCATTTTGCCTTCTGGTCATGTGATGCATCTGGCCAAGTCACATGTTCCCTCCGGCCAGTAACAGCATGGCATGGGGTATTTAGGAAGGTTCAGTGCCTTCCTTCTTTGCCAGTGTAACGTGTATCTCAGCCTAGCTGAGAGGGAGTTCTCTGTGCTTATCCTGTTCCTGTGTAATTCGCTGTCTGCCAGTCAGCTCCTAGCTTCCGCTGGAGTACCCCGCTTCCTCCATCACCCTTGCCCATACCTGAGTGCCTGAGCCTGCTGACATCCTGCTCATTTGCCTTAGTTCACTACCTGCATACCTGGCTTATTATTTCCTGCATCACTACCTGCATACCTGATTGATTATTCCAGTCTCACTACCTGCACAGTTCTAATTGTTTCTACTTGGACATTAACCCATTACTCCCACCACAGAACTCTAGTGCACGTTTATATATACCTGGACTTTTATTTACTGCCATATTTTATGTCTACTCAAGCACGTATTAAAAACCCTAGTTTTATATTCAAACCCGCTTCTGTGATCGATCCTGCTACCACCCCGGGTCCACAAACAAGCCAGAACATAACACCCACATTGCGAACCACTTGCCTGCCAATAGGTGAGAGGAATTCAGCCACCAAAAGGAGAGATGTTCGAGTCCTGGGTGATGGTTGAACTCACTGAAGAAAAAGGTGGGACCCTGACCACTGAGAGAGGTCCAGTTGGAATGGATGGGCATGGAACCTCCCGTATTGGATGTCTCGAAGGTCACAACCATCTTCCCCAGAAGGCGAATACACAGGTGTACTGACACCCTGCGATGATGCAGTATCATTCGCACCATGTGTTGGATGGAGGTGACCTTTTCCTGCAGAATAAATACCTTCTACTCCACTGCTTCTGAAATCACCCCTATTAAAGGCAGACACTCAGTAGGCTGTAGACGAGACTTGGTAATTCAGGATCCATCCATGTTGTAACAGACTGTGTTACCCAGATGTCCAGCAATAACTGAGTGACCGACGAAGCCTTGAGAAGCAGTTCATCCAAGTACAGGACGATAGTAACCCCATGAATCCAAAGGAGGACCATCATTACTGCCATGACCTTCGTGAACAGTCTTGTTGCTGATGAAAGACCGAAATGTAAGACCTGAAATTGAAAGTGAGAGGCCCGCACTGTGAACCGAAGGAATGCCTGATGAGAAGGCCAAATGGGAATGTGGAGATAGGCATCCTTTATGTCCAAGGATACAAGAAACTCGTCCCTCTCGAGCCCTGCAATGGCAGACTGCAGGGACTCCATTTTGAACATGACGGTCTGCAAATAAAGATTGAGATATTTCAAGTTCAGAATGGGTCTCACTGAGCCGTCTGGCTTGGGAACTACAAACAAGCTGGAATAAAAGCCTTGACCCTGCTGATGGATAGGGACATGCACTATTACTCGAGAAGACAGTAGCTTTTCTATTGCTTCCTGTATTACAACCTGTTTGTCCGCTGATGTCAGCAAACCGGTTGTGAAAAAACGAGGATAGATCTGAAAATCCAATTTCAACCCCTGAATAATGATGTCCCGGACCCACGCGTCCTGGCAAGATTTGATACAAACTTCTTTGAAATTGCGAAGGCGAGCTCCCACCCTGGGGTCCCCCCAGGAGAGAACAAAGGCTTTCCTAGGAGGAGCAGCAGATGGGAGATAAGTGGACTTACCACTTGTGGCTTGAGATATGCACTTATCCAAACAGAGCTTGCCCTGTGAATGGAAGCGCTTCCACGGCTCTCTTAGATTCCGCATCCGCCTGCCATTGTCTCAGCCACAGGGCTCTGTGGGTTGAGACAGCCAAAGCCAAGGATCTAGAGGACAGACTACAAATATCTTTGCAAACCCACCACACACATACACTGATTCACATAATGCACACACATAACTTATATGCTTACACGTAGACGCTCGCATGTGTATCCACATGCGTACACAGATGCCCACGTGCGTCCTCACATACATACAAATATTTCCTACATCAATGTACAGACGCACATATGCAAACGCATATGTATATAATGGTTCCTATTTACAATAAGTTAATAAAGAGCGTTATTAAAGGTCTTTTTAACAAGTAAATGTGTTGTAATATGTACTTAAATAAGATCTAAGGTTTAGAACATAGTAGACATGTCATGTTTGGTATTATATTAAATCCCTGTTCATTTGAAGATCCCCGGTTCTATCGGCAAGAAGATCGCATTATGTGTCCGCAAGTTACGAACTATAGGGAGTTATTGGTTAGCATGTTACCATCTTGTATGAAGTGTCTGTAGCCAGTTTAACTAGTTCTTCGGCGGGAAAACTACACAAAGAGGCTGTTGGAGAACTGAGACATACCCCTAATGACACCATATGAACTAACCAATGACCAGAGTGACCTGAAGCAAGAACCAATGAGAATCTATTATGTGCCTTTGTTGTATCTGTAATCTGTACCGAATATAGGCTTGTGAGCTGGGCGCAGTATGCAGTCATTTCTCAATTTCTTTGGGTGACGGTGACCGCAGGGTTGAGGATTGAAATACTGCATACTGGGACCAGTAGCACAAAGCGTATGTATCAGACATACTATTTTCATTGCTTTTTATTCTAATTGTTAAGTCTTTCCCTGTTTACATAAATAACTTTTTGTGCTTTGGAACAACACGATTGGACTGGAAAGCAATTCTTTCTTAAGCAACTTGCAGCGCTAAATAGCGACTATTAGGAATCAATACCAACCACGGTCCTCAAGGCACACTAATAGTCCAGGTTTTAAGGATAACCATACTTGAGCACAGCTGACTTAATTAGTACCTCAGTTATTTTGACTTAACTATCCATGCTTAACCATGGATATCACTAAAACCAGGACTGTTAGTGTGCCTTGAGGACCAAGGTTGGGAATCACTGCGCTAGAGGAACCATATCCTCCGCTGAAACACCAGTCTTAAGGCCCTCAGCAAGCTGCGTAGCCCATGCTTCCACCACCTTGTTGACCTAACAGCCGACTAATGCGGGTCGAAGGGACAGCCCCGCTACAGTGTACATAGACTTTAAGGTAGTTTCTAACTTTGTCAGAAGACTCCTTCAAAGAAACTGCTCCTGGAACAGGGAGCACTGTCTTTTTAGACAGATGTGACACTGAAGGGTCCACTGAAGGAGGTGATTTGCATAATTTCTTGCTCTCTGCTGGAAAGGGATAGTAGAATAAAAGTTTACGTGAGATCTGAAACTTTTTATCTGGGTGTTTACACGCTGAGGTAAGGATCTCGTCAAATTCCTCAGACGCTGGAAAGGAGGCTGCTAATCTTTGTTTCTTATTAAAGATAGACGGCCTAACCTCTACAGGATCCCTGTCCTCAACATGTAACACCTGGCATATCGCTACAATCAGCGCCTCTACCCCCTGAGACACAGGCTCTGCTTCCTCTGGCGCGTTCCTCTATAGGGTCCTGTACCTCCCCTTCCTCTGTATCAGGCATGTCGTCCTCTTATGGATCATCCCACATAAGGGGATTCGGTATTAGTTTCCTAGGAGGGACACTAGAGGACGATGCTACGGGAGGAACCTGGGCTGACATAACCCTTGTGAGCCCTTCTACAGACCTGGCTAAAGACCGTGCCCAGTCTGGTTCAGAGAAGGCAGACCTCTGAGATCTTTCAACCTCTCTCTCCCTGCTTCCAGCTCTGCAGACATTTGAGACATGACTGATGTAATTTGATCACCCCAAATAGGGTGTTGTGGGGATGCTGCAGTCTGTGTTTCTGAAACACACTTCTCACACAACAGGGAACTGGATGATAGTCCCTGTGTAAACTTCTCTGCACAATTCTTACACATACCTGCCGACTTTCTGGTTGCTCCTTCTGGGAGGGAGCAGCCAGATCGGCAGGACGGGGGGCGTGGCTGGGCGGGTGACATGCACTTCTGGGTGTGGCGAGGGTGGGGCCACATGATTGCATCAGGTTGGCCCCGCCCCCACTACACAATGCCGATAATATAGGCATTGTGAAGCAGGGGGCGGGGGCAAAATTACGCAAATCGCGTCAACGCCCCCCGCTACGGGGGTTGCAGGGGTTATTGCGGGGGGATAGGAGGGGTGGGCGGCAGCCGGGAGGATTGCCTTCCTTACCAGGAGGTTGGGAGCGGCACCCGATTTTCTGGAGGGTAGGCAAGTATGTTCTTGCAGGAGAAAGCTTTTTGTGCAGCCTTAGACCCCTTTGAAGTCATGTTACCAATTCACTGTTCACACACACAGAGAAAAGGTAGTGATACACACAAACACACACAGAGAAAAGGTAGTGATACACACACACACACAGAGAAAAGGTAGTGATACACACACACACACACACACACACACAGAAAAGGTAGTGATACACACACACAGAAAAGGTAGTGATACACACACACACACAGAAAAGGTAGTGATACACACACACACACACAGAGAAAAGGTAGTGATACACACACACACACACACAGAAAAGGTAGTGATACATACACACAGAGAAAAGGTAGTGATACACACACACACACACAGAAAAGGTAGTGATACACACACACACACACAGAGAAAAGGTAGTGATACACACACACACACACAGAAAAGGTAGTGATACACACACACACAGAGAAAAGGTAGTGATACACACAAACACACAGAGAAAAGGTAGTGATACACACAAACACACACACAGAAAAGGTAGTGATACACACAAACACACACAGAAAAGGTAGTGATACACACACACACAGAAAAGGTAGTGATACACACACACACACACAGAGAAAAGGTAGTGATACACACACACACACACACAGAGAAAAGGTAGTGATACACACAAACACACACACAGAAAAGGTAGTGATACACACAAACACACACAGAAAAGGTAGTGATACACACACACACAGAAAAGGTAGTGATACACACACACACACAGAGAAAAGGTAGTGATACATACACACACACAGAAAAGGTAGTGATACACACACACACACACACAGAGAAAAGGTAGTGATACACACACACACACAGAAAAGGTAGTGATACACACACACACACACACACAGAGAAAAGGTAGTGATACACACACATACACACACACACACAGAAAAGGTAGTGATACACACACATACACATACACACACACACACAGAAAAGGTAGTGATACACACACATACACACACACACACAGAAAAGGTAGTGATACACACACACACAGAAAAGGTAGTGATACACACACACACACACAGAGAAAAGGTAGTGATACACACACACACACACACACACAGAAAAGGTAGTGATACACACACATACACACACAGAAAAGGTAGTGATACACACACATACACATACACACACACACAGAAAAGGTAGTGATACACACACATACACACACACACACAGAAAAGGTAGTGATACACACACATACAGAAAAGGTAGTGATACACACACACACACACAGAGAAAAGGTAGTGATACACACACACACACACACACAGAAAAGGTAGTGATACACACACATACACACACACACACAGAGAAAAGGTAGTGATACACACACACACACAGAAAAGGTAGTGATACACACACACAGAGAGATTGTTTAGAAAGAGATTAAGGACAGAGAGGGAGATTATGCTATTATCCCAGCCCAACCAGCACTGATGCAGACACCAGCGCTGTGTAACACAATATAATGTGCTGTAATCGCTGTGTAAAGTCTAACCTGCTCTTCACAAGTCTAACCCCACTGTGCAGTCACAATCTGGGCAGATAGGTCTCTATTCTGCGTTTGTCAGCAGCCTGTCTTCTAAAATGGCCACCAGCCTCCTTCTGGGAGCGCTGGGAGGCAGCAGAACTGTGTTATGCTCCGCCCCCTCCATTCTGGCGCCTTTCAGCGCTGTATCAGTTGCTGCTTTTTAATGCCCGCCTGTCATTTTCTCCTGGCCACCCTGCTACACAAGGTGCTAGGAGTCACTAACCTTCTTGCTGCCAAATGCTCCCGGTGGCAGGCTGAGCTAATAGGGGACCGCAACAAACGCCACACACAGCGCATCTGGGTACCCCCAAGAGACAGTGGTCTCTGTAGCTGAGGACCCCAGTACACGCCACAAGCAGCGGCGGTAAGGTCTCCCCGGCAGCTCCAACGAAGCATACAGCCAGGGGCAGTGAGCTGCCTGTCTGATCCTCTTGCTGATCGAGGATCCATTGATTTTAAGCAGAGAGCTCTTCGTATGTGACCAGCTCCCTTAGCACAAAATTAAGACTGACCTGTAGGGGAGTATAGAGGGGGATGAGCTAGCTACTATTCAGATTTATTAACGTGCCATCTCCCGGTTATCCCACATCTATACCCCACTGTACTGAGACTCCAGTGTCCCCTAGTGGGTGAAGGAGAAAAGGGGGAATGTTCTGCCAGGGAGGGGGCATTTCCTTGGGGTACGCCTGAAATTTGTAACACTTAGGGTGTGCCCAGCACTTAATGAGGTGAATAGATGCTGTAATCGGGTGGGGAAGGCTAGCAGCGTGCCAGCGCCCGACGTTCTAAACATATGCGACAGCCCCCCGTGTTCTATATATATATTTATATACACGGCGTGACAGCCCCCACGCGTTCTATATATACACACAGCGTTCTTTACACACCGCGTGACAGCACCCTGCATTCTATATATACACCGCCTGAAAGCTCCCTCACATTCTATATATACACACCGTGTGATAGCCCCCCCGCGTTTTATACACACCGTGTGACAGCCCCCCACGTTCTATATATACACACCATGTTTCAGCCCCCCACGTTCTATATATACACACCATGTGACATCCCCCCACGTTCTATATACTCACCGCGTGACAGCCCCCCCGCATTCTATATATACACACCGCGTGACAGCCCCCCCGCGTTCTATATATACACACCGCATGACAGCCCCCCCGCATTCTATATATACACACCGCATGACAGCCCCCCCGCGTTCTATATATACACACCGCATGACAGCCCCCCCGCATTCTATATACTCACCGCATGACAGCCCCCCCGCGTTCTATATATACACACCGTGTGACAGCCCCCCGCATTCTATATACTCACCGCATGACAGCCCCCCCGCGTTCTATATATACACACCGTGTGATAGCCCCCCGCGTTCTATATATACACACCGTGTGACAGCCCCCCGCGTTCTATATACACACCGCATGACAGCCCCCCGCGTTCTAATCATACACACTGTGAGGAGACAAGGGAAAAGGACTTCTAGGACTTGCCTGCATGTTGAAAAGAGTTATGACCCAGTTCTGTGTTCTTAAATTGAAACCCTCAGTCTGCATGTCTCATACAGGAAGTTTGCCAGCAGCAGACAGCAAAGGTGTGTTCCTGTTACAAAACCCTCCTTCCTCTCTGCAAAGACTGACACCTGAGCCCACCAATGAGGGAGAGAGAGGGAAGTAGGGTGGTGCAGCAAGAGGAATTGTGGGATAGTGTGTGTGTAGAGTGTGACTCTGAAGGTTGGGGTGTTGTCCCCTCTCAGTGTCTTAAGATATATAACAGCTCTGTGTGCCCTGTTACAGCTGGCCAGGTAGGGAAGAGATATACAGCAGCTCTGTGTTCCCTGTTACAGCTGGCCAGGTAGGGAAGAGATATACAGCAGCTGGAAAAGACTTTGCTGAACTCTGAGTGGACTGTAATGATATAACCCTGCTTACTGTTTGCTGAATTTCTGTGTCTCCATGAATAAAGTTCATCATTCCTTCATTATAACCTGCTCCACTGTGTGATCCCTGAACCCCAGGATACCCAGGACACCCGGTATCCTCACATTTGGCGGCAGCGGTGGGACGTCACACAGTTCCTGCAGTAATTCCAGGGGAGTGAGTAGAAGCCACGCTAATACCAGAGAATATCAGCATGGAGAGTCAGTCAGCAGTTGCAACCGGCGGCCAAATTGAAAACGTCATGAGAGAGCAGGAGAAGTTTTACCGGACAGCCCGGAAACCGCACCTGCAAGGATTTTGCAGGATGAAGGGAATTGCTTATAATGGGACTGACACCCGGGAGATTCTGGTACTACGGTTGTTGGAGTGGGATCGTGCACACCCAGAGGATCCCGACCACCTGAGTGATGATGAAGAAGGACCGACAGGCAGTGGAAGCACTTCCAGTCGGTTACCCGAGTCAACCACCGCTACTCCCGCCCTACTACAGAGCTGGCTGGGGGCGCTAGGTGAAAGTGCAACTACACAAGAGAGAGCTGGAGTGATCCAAGCAATATTAGGGGTACAAATCCCTACTAGCAGCGGAACTGTGCTGTCGCCCAGAGGGGCTGAACAAGAGAAGCGGCGCTTGGGATTTAAGGATGTTCCCACATTTCGAGAGAATGAAACTGACATTGACACTCACCTGCAGATCTTTGAGAATCTCATGGGAGTGCACGGGATAGAGCCAGCTGAATGG